>RJWT010026729.1:0-15729 GCA_004365215.1 Cuniculus paca | reverse complement strand
AAGACAAAGTAGTCACAAGTCTCACATGTATCAGATTCACATTTACACTAGCATGTAAGATTAATAATTTAGTTCATTTTTAAGGCTATGCAAGAAAATAAACTATATGGCAGGCATTATATATTGCCAAACCCAGTCCATAACATGGTACTCTAAAAGAATTAAAAATATGTGGATGACTTACATTCTATGCATGAAGAAATACAAATGAAAAAGGCTGACAAATTTTCACCAGTTAGAAATGCTACATTTAATTACTGCTGAGAAATCATACAAAGAAGCTGGCTACAGAATACAACTTGCAAGAAGTACAGAAAGTTATGTTAAAGTATTTAAATATTCTTAAATTCCAATGATAATCATAAGCCCAGATTCTAAGAATGCATGGGTAACATAGTTGGATCACAAAAAACCCATACCGTAAGTCTACATTACTATAAGTATACATTGCCCAACAGCAACAAAATATTAAAAATTACTATTAACCTACAAAAATCTGTTAATGTTCTGAGAAGGCTTATAAATTCATATAAAACACTGAAACATAAAATAGGCAATGACATTTGCTATTAATCATATCGCCCCAGGAAAGCACCATTGAGGCTAAACAAATATACTATGTGTCCTATTAAAAAGATATTTATTGGCCGGGCGTGGTGGCTCACATCTGTAATCCCAGCACTCAGGAGACTGAGACAGGTGGATCGCTGTGAGTTTGAGACCTGCCTGGGCTACAAAGTGAGCTCAAGGCCAGCCTGAATGGCATAGTGAGACCCTGCCTCAGAAAGACAAGGTCTGGGGATTTAGCTCAGCGGCCTAAGTGCCTGCCTGGCAAGTATGCGGTAGTGATTTCGATCCCCGGTGCAGCCAAAAAAAAAAAAAAAATGTATTTGTTGGAGAATTTTGTTTCATGAATGACTTACAATGCAAAAATTTTATTTCTACTATATTATTTCAACTTATAGTTTATATATAAACACATAATATATTACAAAAATATTAAATAGGTACATGTGCACTATACACATGTATAGATAGGTAATAATTCATTGTATGGAATAGCCTACATCTTTATTTATCCATTAATCTGTTGATGGAACATTTAAATTAAAGGTACTTTTGGGTTATTAATAAAATGCTGTGATAAATATTGGTGCACAAAGTTTTATGTTGACATTTGTTTTTAATTTTGGTTTGGTGTTTGCTTGCTTGCTTGCTTGCTTGCTTGCTTGCTTGCTTGCTTGCTTGCTTGCTTGCTTGGATATAACAGGACTTCACTATGTAGCCCAGGCTGGTCTCGAAACTGGGGCTATCCTCCTGCCTCAGCCTCCTGAGTGCTTGCATTACAAGTGTAAGCCACCAGACCTGGGCATATGTTCTCAATTTTTCTGAGAATATACAATAAATGGTTCAAATGATAATTCTGTGTTTCACCACATGAGGACTACTGATAGACTACTTTCCAAAGTAGTTACATCATTTTACATTCTCATTAATTTCTCCATATCCCTACCAGTGCTTGTCATTATCTAAGTTTTTCATTATAGTCATTTAAGAAGTACCAAGTCATGTTTCACTGGGGATTTCATTTATATTTCCATAATAAGTAAAAATGTCAAGCATCTTTTCATGTTGTCATTGACCACTTGCATAGTTTCTGTAGAGCAATGTCTGTTCAAATCCTTTGCCCATTTAAAATTCTGTTGTACCCTTATTATTGAATTGTAAAAATTCTTCATATATTCTAGATATTATGCCCTTTTTACAAATCAGATTTACAGATATATTCTCAATTCTAAGACGATTTTTTCACTTATTTCATGATGACTTTGAAAGTTCACTTTTAATTTTTATAAACTCTAGTTTATTTTTTTCCTTTGGTTTTGATGATCAGTTTTAATGACTGCAAGAAAATATGTAAATGATCTTGAAGAGGAAAAGATCTCCTAAATTAAGGAGAACAATAATAAAGGAAAACCTTTAAATTGGATTATATTGAAATTGAAATGGCAAGAGAAGTATAATAAATGTGACCAAAAAATTCTACGGGTAAATATGACAAATAAAATAAAGGTTAATGCTCTCAATATATAAAGCCACCTATAGGTCAATAGCAAACAATTAAAAAAGATACTGTTTACATAAATGAAACAAATAGGCTTTTTTAAAACTCACATAATTGTAATAAAGTTTTCATTTTTTATTTTCATTGGTTCATATTTACAGTACATAATTCCACATTCCCCTATCAGGCCACATTCCTTGTGGAGAGTCAGTGCACATACATAAAACACTGCAATCACTTTTCCATCCCTTCCCCTTCACCTCTCTCCTCCATAATGAAGTTTTTTAGTTCTCTAGTTCATTAGTAATAAAAATACAAACTTTTTAAAAAGCCAACATGGTTTTGTTTATCCCCCACCCCTCATCCCCTGGCACTGGGGACTGAACTCACAACCTTGTGCTTGCCAGGCAGGCACTAACACCACTCAGTTAAATCCCCAAACCTTGTCTTTTTGAGACAGGGTCTTGCTATGCCCTTCAGGCTGGCCTTGAGCTCACTTTGTAGCCCAGGCTGGTCTTGAACTCGCAACGATCCTCCTGTCTCAGGCTCCCAAGTGCTGGGATAACAGGCACAGCTATGGTTTTATTTACCAAATAGAAAATTCTTTAATTATGGCAACAGAGCAGTAAAATAGGCTGAAAGTATGAAGATACTTCAAAGAACTAATCTTTTGTTTCATTTAAAGAAAAAAAATCAGAAATATACATATTTATGAACATTCCTCAAAGTCTTATGTGTAAGAGCAGAACATATACAATGTAAGTATGCAAGAATGGAAAATGGTAAGATAATTAATATTTATATCTGAGGTATCATACAGCCATTACAAATATTTTCAAAAAATCATGAATGACAACTGCTCACAATAAATTATAGTGTTTCAAAGTTAGAGTTTTTAAAAGAAATATGATTCTAATTTTCTGGGTGGATACTTTGAATGAAAAATAAGTTTATTTTAAAAAGAATATGGCAAAGAAGATGAGGCTTCTCTCCTGTTACAATATTATAATAATTTGTAAGTGTATTTCAAATTTAAGTTAAAAAATGGAGATATACAATTGTTAAACAACAAATGGTATTATATTTTGTATTTTTATTATTTTTCTAAACTTTAATAAACATACTACACTTGATGAATTTTTAAATACAGGAAAACAAATGACCATCAACCATGAAAAACCACAAATATTGGAAAACTGTATAATTTATGATAATTAACCCTAAAATTACACTTGCATTACCCTAAAACATGTATTTGTTAATATGCATCACATGCCTTCAGAACTGTCAAATTATGTTCACTAATACAAAACTGCAATAGCAAAACACTTCAGAAACCCTGAGGTCACCCAAGGATATGGAGCCTACTGAACTGGTTTACCGTTATGAGGCTTAGTCTCCGGTTCAAAGTCATCAATTTAGCAGCTATGTGGCCAAAGCGCAATGCTATCCTTACAATCTACCCTGCAGACCCCCGGATTTGTTACGGTGCTGGAATAAGCAAGTGTGGATGGAGTAAAGGAGTTACTAGATTTCAGAGAGGTCACAAAGCAAAATGGCCCTACGCTTACACTCAGTACTGGACCATTTGGGTTCCATCTGAACTTCTACATATTCTGGCTGCATGATCCTCTCTGTTTCATGTTTCTCATCTGCAAAACTGGCAAGACAAACAGTATTTCCAGCTAAGCACTGTTATGAAGATTTATGTTATATTTGGTAAAAGCTTAGAAAAATAATCAGTGCAGTATGTTTTTAATTTTTAATGGCAAAAAAGCACCCAACTAGCAAAAAGTTCTCTATTTTATTAAAAAAATATTTTGCTTCCTAATTTAAAAAATATTTGAAGCCTTCATCTAAAAAAGAAATATATAGATTACTATATTAAGAATTAATCAAGTGTTTTCATGGCCTTCATTTCATAAAAAAGGAATATCCATTTTTATTAATTCAAACAAACAAAATGACTGACCATCTGGTTTGTAATTCCACTGATGCTAATAAGAAGATGAAATTCAAAACAACACCAGTCCAGAGAACATTACAAACTCTTACTAAGGAGGATTTTTAACTTAAACAGACTTTAAAAATTATTAAGTAGTAATTTTGGTCACATCTGTGCTACACAGATCATATTATTTTATATAAACTAAAACTCCAGTAGACAACTTTTTAAAAGGACTGCTTTTAAATGCGTACATTCATACATATACCATATTTACAAGACAGTCTAATGTTTCGTATGATATAAAATTTTTAATGAACTATAAAATTTAAAAACAAAACTAAAATGTACATGCAATCAATGATGTCAAGACAGGATTGGAACTGCCACATAAAACAAGCAGGAAACACCAAGGACATCCCACCGGCGTCCCTGAGAGCCTGTGAGGAACCCAAGAGCTGCGCCTTCCAGATAGTGCTGTCCCAAGAACCCGAGGGGAAGCTGGACAGCCAAACCACAGCCACTTAGGGCTGGGAGCCATGCACAAGACCAAAATGCAGATCATCTCTTTTTTTTATTTTTATTTTCTGCACGAAGAGGTAACTAACAATAGATAAAAGTTCAGAAATATTATTTAAGAATAGACACCATAAATTCAGGGTTGAATATAGGTAAAATCAAGCTGTGTAGGCAAAACATGCCTCATCTCATACAGTATTTAAATAAAGGTTTAAGAGCAGGACATGTGGAAAAACTGCATATATTAAACAGGAGCATGTCTCAATCGATCGCGGTTTATATAAAGAGCAATTCTCTTTCTATGAAAATAAAAGACTGGCTCTTCAGAAGTGATTCTAGTGGAATAATTGAATAAATACATTTTTCTCCACTAAAAATTAAAGTAAAATTTGTTTGGAAATCTTTCTGGTTTAATTTAGATTATTTTATGATAGTACTTCATAGTATTATTGTACAATATTACACACCTCAGAGCATGGTGATACAGATTAAAATGAAAAACTATATTGCACAAAGCATAAAATTAAACAGTTAAAATCCAAGCTCCTCTGTATTCCAGGATTAAACCCAAGTGAAGCATTCTATAGCAATCTAGGGAACTTTGAACCAATTTCGTAAATTAGAAACTCAGGGCTAAAAATGCCTGGTTCGAGATTCCAGTTGTAACTCCGAGTAATTTCTGTTTTAGACAGGTCTTTAAGCTACAACATGCAGGGCAATGGAAGTACTGCATCAGAGGTTTATCCCAAGGATTAAACTGCCTAACACTCAGTTAGCATCCAGTAACAGCTCCTGACAAAGTGCAAGGGTTCCAACAATATCACCCAACTGTTACTGCTATCGCTCCGCGCCTAGACTGCAAAAAATACAAACTGTTCGGATAAAATCAGTTTCATCTCTTGCATAACAAGGTATTTAAAATATATTTTTCCCCTTTCAATTCCATGTTTCCTCCTTTCTCATTCTCTCACATCCATACACAAAAGAATACACATACCACCACCATCATACTCACTGAAATTTCAAATAAAAAAAAATTAACTGTGGCTGGGCATAGTGGCTCACACCTGTAATCCCAGCACTCGGGAGGCTGAGACAGGAGGATCATTGTGAGTTCAAGACCAGCCTGGGCTACAAAGTGAGCTCAAGGCCAGCCTGAATGGCATAGTGAGACCCTGTCTCAAAAAGACAAGGGCTGGGGATCTAGCTCAATGGCCTAAGCACCTGCCTGGCAAGTGCAAGGTCATGAGTTCAATCCCTGGTGCTGCCAAAAAAAAAAAAATTAACTGTAGTCTCAACTCAGAGATAAAAAAAGCAAACATCTCCATAATTAATTAGAAAGCACAATATGAATAGATTCTTTTAGGATGACAGGCTGAACTGGCACTTAAGTTTTTTTGCCTATCTGCCTGCAAAAAATTACCAAAACTATTATTGTACAACAAAAATAATGGGACTCTAGAAAACAAATACACTGCAACTAAAACCACAGAAGTAGCAAAACATAGTTCTTAACCATAGTCTTATGCCCCCAAAGCAATGCTGGTAAAGTGACAAGTTCTGAGAGGTTTTTCTTAAAGCCTTCATATATAGGGAGAAACAAGATGAGTAGGCAACATTATCACTTTCTCTTCTAGCTATAAATGCCAGAAAATACAGGACAGAGCATTCTAAACATCGACAACATGGAAAGAAAAAGTATGGCAACTATACAAACATATATCACAATTCAATAAGTGAGTTAACAAATTATTTTTTAAATAAAATTTTAAGACTATATGTAAAAGACAAAGAAGCATCAGAGAAAATATGGTTAAAGAGTAAAAGAAAATTCATCTTCTAACAAAATGACAAAAATGTGATTAAAAAATTAAATAAGTGAATATGGAAAGAAGTGGCAGCCCTAAATAAAAAGAAACAAAATCTAATCCTCACAAACCTAATAAATTATCAAAGGCAAACTAAAAAAAAACACTCAAAAGTTAATTTCTAATAGGGAAATAAGGCTAGAAATAAAAGAAAATAAGGCATTTAAGGAATAACTAATAGACATGGTATGAGTCCAAAAGATACTATAGAAAGCAGTGACAAGCATATACTGGAAAGAACTACAATTTTCTAAATATTTTCTAAAATATTATTATTATTCATTTATTATGTCATCTTTAATCCTCATACAGATACTTGTATAGTATGCTATCTTACATTATCATTTTAATATCTGCAAAGAGAAGTAAATACAGCCTCAGTATTTTTTTTTTCTTTTTGTTTTTTTGAGGCAGGGTCTCACTATGCAATTCAGGCTGGCCTTGGGCTCACTTTGTAGCCCAGGCTGGTCTCAAACAATGATCCTCCTGTCTCAGTCTCCCGAGTGCTGGGATTACAGGCGTGCACCACCATACCAGGCCCCATCCTCAGTATTCCTTGTCACAAATTTTAGGGCTAGATTAAAGCACTCATTTTCCCCCATTACATATCAGAATATCTACATATAAATTCTGCATGTTTTAAATATTTTATATGGACTAGTTAAATTCCAAATTAACACTATCATTATTCTACTGAGATAGTGTATTTAAACATAGTATTGTACTTATACATTAATTTGAAAATAATTGATATTTTTGAGATGTTAGAATTTCCTATTTCACTATAAAAGACTATGGAGACAACTGAAAAACTGAATAATATTTGTAGACTAAATGATAGTGCCAAACCACTATTCATTTTCTGATATGGATAACAGTGCCAAATTAAGATAAAGGATGCACTTAGGAAATTTCCATTAAAGTATTTCCAGGTTAAAGGGATAACCTAACTTTAACTTACTGTCAAATTTTAGAAAAACAAAAAGAAGGAGAGAACCAATTTAGCAAAATTTTAACAATTAGGATCTGAAACAATGATGTACAAGACTTCTATTATTCTTGTAACTTTTCTGTAAGTCTCAAATTATTTCCATATATACTCTCTTCTTGTCTCTTAGTGTCTTTCTCTCTCTCTCACAAACACACACACACACACACACACAATGATATATTATTCATCATCAAATGACTGTACATGAGTTTATATTTTGTGTTTTCTTCTTGAATAAAATCTTAAATTTTGTTTCAAAGAATATCTGTGCTTTTCTTCCAGTTTGTCCAAAACACTGTTTCTATCATAAATATGACTGTACTATTCTGATTTCCAACTTAGCTGGTTACTACCTCTCAAAAGAAAAATCTATTAGGGTTTTGAATATTTATCTTATTTCCAGCAATCTCACAAAATGCTATTATTTATGCTGGCAGAAAATGTCCAAGAACCTCAAATTTTCCTAGTCCACAGCATTAGGAATTTAAAACTAATCTTACTCCTTCTTTTCTAGCATATACATTAATTATATCTTGCATGAGTACGACTTCAATATAATGTTTAATACTATTTATACTATTTACTTTCTAATGTATAAATATTTTTCTCAAGGTTTTACTGGGTCTAACTGCTGAAATTTATCATTTTTTACATGTATTAATACATTTACTATTTTCTATTTTTAATTTGTTGATAAGTTACTTTGTCGCTAGATGCCATATAACAAACTATTCTTTTAATTCCAGGAAATACTCTCAGTAGACACACTACACTATTCTTTCATTCTCTCTTTCCACGGATGGGTTTTGTTTTTTGTTTTTTGTACCAGGAACTGAACTCATAACCTCGTACTTGCAAGGCAGGCACTGCACTACTGAGCTATATCCCCAGCCCCCCATATCTGTATTAGTAAATGAAATTCCTCTAGCATTTTATTTTTCTGGCAACATTTTCAGGTTTATGCTGGTTGTATAAAATGCGCTAGAGTGATATTCATCTTTTCTAAACTATCAGAAAAAAATCGTATGTTTATCTACTCTTACATACTGTATTAGAAAAAACCTATATATTACTTTTTAATTTCTTTTCCAATTCTATAGCGAACGTTCTTGTAAAATTTTCCTGTATACCGTGGTGGGTTTTGGTGATTTACAAAGCTACGAAACCACTAATCTCCTCTAAGAACTCACACTGTTGACCTTTCAGGTGCTGCTTGTGAGATAAGCAGCAGTCACAGAAAGGTCTGCCACCTGACCCCCCATGAGAATGAAGGTGTATGCTCCATCGCAACCTCAACTACAAGGATTTCCGGGCTCTCTAAACTCAACGGTAGAGGAATTTCATATGGCTGAATTTTGCAACTCTCTAGAAATCTGAAAGATCTCATCTTTGCCACAGAAATTACCATTTCTGAATTTCACCCAGAGGAAAAATGTTCACTGCTAATTTCCTCTTTTGGAAAACCATCTCCACCAACATCTCAGTTCCTACTATTAAAATCAGATCAACCACAGAAGCTGCTCTGAGCTACTAGCAATTGAGCTGGAGTTGAGATGAGAGGGCCAATATTTTCCCCAAATACCCCATGACTCTTTCAAAAACTTAATCTTTAAAAAATTTAATCTTTAAAATTTAATCTTTAAACTTAATCTTAAATAATGTCTTACGTGTGATATGTAACTTGTCTGATATGTGACATGCCTCCTTAGACCATACTGCCACTTCCCATGGACGATTTTCTATGATTGCCATTAAAAAAGTTATTTCTTCACAGAAGCCACATGTACAACCTACCTCAAATTCCGCATGTCTGTGAATGTCCTCTGCTCTCTGTCTGCTCAGAATAAATTCAGCTTCATTTGCTACTCTCACGAGATGATCCTTCATTGTTTGGCTAAGCAACCTGTAAGAGATGAACACTGCCAATCAATAGATGAATACACGTAACGTGTCACAGCGCAAAAGTGGTATATTTTGTTATTCTGGGGAGAAAAGAATATTTAGTTTCATCTTCTGACAAAATATGCAATGAAGTGCCATTATTTTACACTGAATAACTGAAAAATATAACAGCACAAGTTTATCTTTCTGGCAATAGCAGATTAACCTCTATCAAACCAGCAATCCAATAAAACCAATCAAAAACTCTAAATAAAAGCGAAGTTACCAAATCCTATAATTTGGGAGTTTTCCAGAGGCCTGTGCGTTAAAGGTTTCCTCCCAGCCTGGGACAATGCTGGGTTGGAAGGTGGTGGAATCTTTAAGAGGTGGAGCTGAGTGGATCAAAGTGAGGTCCCTGGGCACCTGCCCGGAAAGGAGATGCTGGGACCCCAGCCACTTCTGCCACCATGCACTTCGTCCGCACCAGAAAGCCAAAAGCAACCAGGCCAACAACCATGGACAGAAACCATGTGCCAAAATAAATGTTTCTTCCTTATAATCAATCATCTCAGGTTATTGTTGTTGCAATAATGCAAAACTAACTAACCCCAAGGCAGGAGTCAAGATCCTACAGAAGATTGCACATAGAAGATACTCAGCATAAATTTTCTCATCAAAGCATTTACTGTTCACAAGTCAGACACAAGAAGCTAAACAGTGCTGTCAACGATCACACAGATTATGCGACACAGCCAGGTACACAGCTTAACAAGGTAGAGGACCCTGATATAAGTCACACAAACTTCAATGTATTCCCCTGGAAAACAGAAATAAACTGGCCCTCAAAACCTTGAAAAAGACTTCCAAAAAACATTGTAGTGACTTGTTTCTAGAGTAAATGGTAGGCAAAGAACTAAACAAACTTTCATATGTAGAGAAAAGTATAGATACCAATGCAAGAGGGACATGGCAAAACTCCAGGTTTTCACACAACTTCAGACAGGCTACATACTAGTGACAACTGGAAACAAGGAAAACACTCAAAATGACTGAAAGAACCCAGCCTTGAAACAGTTCAGTTACTAAATTAATACAACCAGCCTCAGTGGAACTGCTAATTAGAAACTAAACAGAAGTCCTCTCTAGAGGAAGATAAAATCATAAAGAGACTAAAACTTACCCTTACACTTTTAAAATACAATTGCCAACATTCAATCACCAATTAGGTGCAAAAGACAACAGCAAATGAATGGACACTAAAAGGAAACTGGCCCAAGAAAATCAAAGTAACTTCTCATGTCTGAATAATGAAACAACAGTAGTTAATATGTTTAGACAATAATTTGTATAAAAAAGAACTCCAGGAGACAAGGAAAAAGGCAGAACTATTAAGTAAAACGAAATTATGAAAATAAGAATAGATTCACCAAGTTGATAAATTTAGCCTAAGAAAGACAAATAAATGAAAGGTTGATGATCTTAAAACATGGAAAAAAAATTGACAAAATAAGTAGCAGAAATACAGAACAGACCTAAAAAGTTCTACCATGATTTTATTTTGAGTCCAAGAAAAACAGTAGAAATCTATTTAGAATAAAACACTATGTGAAGAGATAATGATCAGATTTTTCCAAAACAACAAAAAAAATTGAGCCATACGTTGATGAAGAAGAACTCCAAATTTCAATTAGGAAGCAAAAACATACTTGAACATACAATTCTATTAAAATAGGAGGGAGGAAAGAGGAAAGGATAAGCATTAATATGAGAAAAAAGGAAAAATATATTTTAATAAACTCAGAAATAAGGAGATAAACACTTTAAATGATAGAAATTTAGAATTTTGAATTCTAAACTTGTATGTTCCTAAAAATATGACCAACAACTCTGACCAACAACTAGTTTTTGAAAATATAAAGGTATAGAACATTTGCATGGTGAAATTACATACCTGATTTGACTGACGTACATAGAGCACTATATGCTGTACGTGAATAATAAACCCAGCTTTCAGAGAAACACAAAGCGTTCACAAAGCCAAGCAAAATCAGGTCGCAAAACAATCTGTAACAACTTCACATCCTGAAATCATGTTGAGTATGTTCACTGACAGCAAAAGTAAACTAGACAAAAATGACAGCCCACAAAATACTGCAAAGAAGTTCTAAGATAGCCACCAATTTTGCAAACCTCCTGGCATCCTATCTGTATAAAATTTCCTCCCTCAGAATATAGGAAAGAGCTGAGACATGTCTCTAAAGCAAGAAAACATGGGAACACTGAATGGACACCACCACAATCACATGAACATAACAGCACCTTCTATCTCACCAGCCAGTTCTCCTTAGTCTCTCTTGACTGCTGACGGAAGTAAGCTGCCAGGCCAAGAGCTGCCCTAGGGAGAGGTTCCCACGGCAAAGGGACGCCAGACCACAGCCTCAAAAGAACTGAGGCTGCTGTCCAGCAACTCACAAGGAAATGAATCCAGCCAACATCCATGAGCCTAGAAGCACATCCTTCCCCCACTCTAATACGAAATAAAGAGATGAGCCTGCAGCCCTGGCCAGCACCTTACTGGATACTCATTAAGTGAACTCGAAGCAAAAGGCCCAAGTAAGTCATGCCTAGATTCCTGACCAAGAAAAGCTGTGAGAAAATAAAGGTCTTCCTCTCAAAGGCTAACTGTAATAATATTAACAGCAATACCTAATCAATATTATTCATCCCCAGTGTCTCAAAATTAAAGAATGTGTTCCTAAAAGAAACACAAGAATGTGTCAAGGAAAATATCACCATAAAAATTAGAAAATATCTGAAGTAAAACATAATAACAGTAATACACAAAAATGTGTGAGTAAGGTAAACCATCAGGAATTTTATACACCAAATAAATACACTAAGGGAGGAAAAAAATCAAATTATCTAACAAAAGAGATCTTTTTAAAAGAATAGCAAATGAAACAAAGTAAAATGACAAAGATAAGAGCAGAAAATAATTCCATAAAAAATAAAAATACACTTTAGAAGATAAACTTATGTCAGTTCTTTGAAAAACTGGTAAAATCTACAAGAATATGTAAACAATAAAAATTAATAATTTTCAAAGTTGGTTTAAGGAAAATACACAAAAATCAATTAGATTCTATGTAATAATTACTGATAAAGTAAACACAACTGTTAAATACTATTTGAAAGACAGTAAAACTCATCAAAAAATATGTAGAAATAATTCACAAAGCAGTGCTAGAATCCTACATGTAAAACAAAATTATTCCTCCTAGATTGGCCAGTTGACTTGTAACAAAAGCTGTTCTGAAATAAGTAAACAAGAAGATGGTCTTTTTTAATTGTAAACCAATCACTAGGTATTCATGCAGACAAAATTAATCTTGACTTATAACTCAAACTATACAAAGAAATTAATCTTAAATAGATGATTTAAAAACACCTAAATAGTTCTAGAAGTTTACATAACAGAGGACCTTCATGACTTGGTTCAAGTAAGATTTCTTATCTTTTTGGGGGGTACATGTTTAAATTACATAATGATTATAATACTTCACAATCCTCCCTTTTTCTCTCTTCTCCATTTCCAAAAACCTTTCCATCTACCAAAGTCCTTGCTATTTACTATTATCTGTCTTTTATTTTGCATAAAGTGTTTTGGGGGAAGTTCCAGGAATCAAACTCAGGACCTCGCATTCAACAGCAGGTGCATGACATAGATACTTCCAGATTTACAACAACAGATAGCCACAATATACATTAAAAGGAAAAAGAAAACTTGAAGAATATTGTGTACAATATGAGTTTGGAAAAAAAATTGGAAACAAAATACATCAAATTGTCAATTAACTTTTTGGGGGGGGTGGCCAAGGATCGAAAGCATGACCCCATGCTTGCCAGGCAGGTGCTTATCCAACTGAGCTATATCCCCAGCCCCATATTGTCAATTATCCAGAACAGAGGTTAGAAATTATTATCTGTAGGCCAAATATGGTGCTGCTTTTGGTAATAAAGTTTTGTGGGAACACAACCATGCCTGTATGCAGCTGCTTTCAAATCACAATCCTACATAGAGTTGAGGAGTTGTGACAGATCTTGTGTCTTACAAGCCCTCAAGCACTGTTTGGTCCTTCACTGAAAAAGGGAGCACACAGGGCTCAAATGTGAAGCTTAAGCTCTCTTCCTGGTATATCTCTCAAGTTTTTTTTTCTTAAAGTGAAAAAACACCAAAAAAAACAAAAAATAAAAGAGACAAACAAACAATAACTACAACAACAAAAAACCCAAACCAATAACAAAATGGGCTTTCAAAACAAGATGATAGAAATTTAACGATGGGACACTTCCGGGAAGATGGCGGAACAGCAAGCAGCAGAGTAAACAGACTCTAAGAGAAACAGTCCATATGCTGGAATATAGCATCATGAGGCTGACAAGAAGGAAGGAAGTGGGTCCCTTGGACCCAGGAAGAATCTAAAATGTGAATTGAAGCCCGCAGAGAGAATAAAAAGAAAAATTTAAACAAAGAAGAAGGTGGTAGCTGGCGGTGCCTTAGCCTGAAGCCGGACTCACCCTGTGAGAGGAGCTTTTGGAATCTGGGGACACACAGTCACACTAACAGTGGCTGCTGGCGACTCCAGAGGTCACTGCAAAAAGACACAGCGGTGGAAGAGAGTAGTGGACATGGAGGACTGTGCTGGCTGGCGGTGAGTGCAGAGGACTCAGTCCTCCCACGGAGGCACCTCCTGATTGGCCAGGAGGCATTTTGGAGTTCATCAGAACCAAAACTGCTGACAGCGTCTTCCAACAGCTCCAGGTTGGGTGCAGACCCAGAGAACATGCTTTGACTGAGTCCCGCCCCCACACGCATTCCAGAGGCCATCATGTAAGTTCCCCTCCAGCTCAGGTCCACATGCCCTGGCCAGTTAGGCCACCATATACACTTCAAGGGCCATTGTGGGCCGGTATCCAATTCAGTCCAGAAGTAAAGGAGGCCCCGCCCCTGCGCACACTCCACCAGCTATAGGGGAGCCAAACAGTCTCGCTTCAGAGAATTTGTAGCCAATGCAGGAAGTGGCTAGGACCCCACTATCCACATGTCCAGATGAAACCAGGAATATGTCAAAAGAAAGAAGCAAAAGGCAGTCTCTGGTGTCCAACCCAAGTAGAACAACTCCAGGAGACATAAACACGGAAGAGATCAGGAGTTGCACATCAGAAATGTCTGAAGTGATGTCAACTGAAGTAAAGAAACAACTTCATGAGGCTATAAAAGAAATTATATCAGAAATACTATCCCAGGTAAAAGAAGAAATGAAAATCATAGTAAAATAATTACTAAGCACCTCTAAAGAAGACACAGATGAAAAAAAATAGAAGAGCATAGGACAATGAGGGAAACCATGAATGAACAATCTAAGAGAGATTTACAATGCATGAAACAGATTTAAAGAGATATCCAGAAAATTAAAAACTCCATTGAAAGCTGGCAAAATCACTTGAAAGAAACTGAAGACAGACTTTCAAACCTTGAAGACTGGTTTACAGCTTGTGATTGTGAAAGGAAAGAGCTCTTAAAAATACCAAGGACTCAGGAAGTAACAATTCAACAGCTGTCAGATAACTCAAAGAAGTATAACTTAAGAATTAAAAATGTGAGTGAAAAAGCAGGGGTCAAAACAAATGACATCAGGACTCTATTTACAGAAATAATTTCGAAGAACTTCCCAAGCATGGAAAAGAACGTGACATTCAAATAAGTGAGGCATATAGAACTCCAGCTAGCCATAACCAAAACAAATCTACACCCAGACATATAATAATCAAGATCCCAGAAATTCAACTCAAGAATAGAATATTAAAAGCTGTTAGAGAAAAGAAACAGATCACCTATAAAGAAAACCCATCAGAATCATGGCAGACATCTCAACACAAATCATCAAGTTAAGAAGAGGCTGGAGTGAAGTAATGCAAGTCCTGAAAGAAAACAACTTCCAACACAGACTGATGTACCCTGCAAAACTTTCTTTCAAAATTAATGGTGAAACAAGATACTTCCATGACAAAGAACAACTCAAGGAATTCATGACCACCAAACCAACCCCACAAAGTATCCTAAGAAACATTCTAGAGAGAAATAAAAAGGACCATGGTCTCAGGAACAACAGCAGAGGGGAACATCAAGCGGGGGCAGATGATTGAATGGAGAGGAAAATCAGGGAGCCAATGGAAGGAAAAATAGCATGGCAGAGACAACACTGTGCAAGATAGCCATAATCATTAATGTAGATGGCCTCAATGCACCAACAGAAAGAAACACAGAAAAAATAAAAAATAAAAAAATAAAAAATAATAAAAAAAAAAAAGAAACACAGGCAGAATGGATCAGGAGACAAGATCCAGCAATATTCTCTATATAAGAAACACATTTAAATAGAAAGAAAATTCGTAAACT
>RJWT010026728.1:0-15741 GCA_004365215.1 Cuniculus paca | reverse complement strand
CATATTCCAAAATTGCCTTTTAGAGCAGTTTACTATTTAACGTACTCAACAAAGGGGGTTATTTTGGTTAACTAAAATTCTAAAACATGTAAATTAGAAAAAAAAATTACTGAGATTTACTTCAAAGGATTGAAGTGGACAAGGTTTTTGGTGTCGCTCCCCTGAACTAGCACATTTAAGGAAACAAGGCCTAGGGGTTTGCGATTCAGATGCAGCAGGGAAAGGAGGTATTTTGTCAATTAACTAGACAATAAAAGAAGGATCTTCCCAAAACATGGGGTTAAATGCCGCCAATACGTTTAACTCGCAGGGTACACAGGGCAGGCGAAGGGCAGAGACGTCTTTTCTTTTTCCTAAGTGCGTTTGTCTTGTGACATCCATCGAGCGCTCTCGTAATCCCGGAGAGGCCTGTCTGCTCCTCCACTCCCACAGCTGAGCTTGGACAACACCTGAGAGCCCCACCGACCCGCGAGCCGCCTCGGGGCTGCGTCTCCTCGCCGATCCCGCCTCCAGACCGCAGACAGCCTTGACAGGGGTCCCTGAGGAACGGTGCGGGAAGGGCGCGGCCGCCCCGCACAGGTGCGCACCGCAGAAGGCGGCCGGAGAAGGCCGTCCCCCGCTCCCGAGCGAGCGTCACCTGGCCCCGCGCAGCCGACCGCCACAACCCGGGCTGCCCGGCCCGGGCCGGAAGGGGCGGGGCTTCGGCCGGCGCGGCGACGCCACCGCAAGCGGAGGGGGTTCCTCGCGGGCCCGGCCGCGGCCGCGCGTTTCCGGCGCTCCCCCGCGCCCTGCGTCCTGTGGTCCCGTCCGCCCCGCTGCCATGTTGGATTGTGCGGCCCCCGCCGCCGCCGCCGCCGCCGCCGCCGGAGGCTTGGAGGAGGAGTTGGGAGTTTAGTGCAGTCGCCGGAGTGAGAGGACAAGGACCGTCCGGCGCTAGCCTCGCTGGGCGGGAGCCGGGAGCTTCCTTCTCGGAGTGCGGTCTACTGCTCTGGCCCCTGTCCTGCTCCCCGGTCGGAGGTGCTGCGAGATGCTGCGTCTCTGACGCCCTCCTCCCGCCCCTGTCACCGCGAGGGGAACGGGCGCCGGCCCACTCGCCCGAGGACACGGCCCTGGACTCCCAGCCCCGCCGGCGAAGCCATGAGCTCCGGCCAGCAGCCGCCGCCTCCGCGGAGGGTCACCAACGTGGGGTCCCTGCTGCTCACCCCGCAGGAGAACGAGTCCCTCTTCACCTTCCTCGGCAAGAAATGTGTGGTCAGTGGCCGAGACCCCCGCCGCCGCCCCCACGCTACCTCGCGGGCCTGGGCTTGGGGGCCGGGAGTGGGGGGCGAGGAAGCAGGCGGGAGCGGCGCGGCGAGGGTCCCGCTCCGGCCGGGCCTCCCGCGAGCCGCCCGGCCGACCCGGCCCGGCCCGCCGCGGCGCCCTCGCCCTGCTCCCGGTGCGGGCCGGGCCGGCCGGACGCCGCTCCCCCAGCTGCTGGAGAACAAGGGAGTGTCACCTCCGCAGGCCTGCCCTGGAGCCCGGCCTGGCGTGGCCCTGGTCCGCGCCCTTGCTGCTGCTGCTCAAACTTTACTCTCAGACCACAAGGGGATTCTCTGCTTGCAAGAGCCGACTAATCTCAAACAGGACCCTTGCACTGGCCCTCGCTTTTCCGCCCACTGTTTGAGGGCACCTTCCTTAACAATGCCAGAGCATTGTGTGGGTAAATCGGGGAAGGAAACAGTTGGGGGTTTTAATCTCCCCTTCAGGATTCCAGGAGGGAATGAAGTCAAGCGTAGGTTCCTGGGCATTCTTCCGATCAGAGCGAGTGCAGGAAGTGCTAATGCTCCCCGTTGCAGAGAAAGAAGGTTCATTTCTCCAGCAATCACTCCTAGGCCTGGTTTCTGATTTTATTTTTCCCCTTTTTTCATTGGTGGGAGGAGGTACCTCTCCCCCTGCAGCCAGGCGCAGGGAAATCGCGATCTTCAGTAGTTGATAGCCTTTGGGACCAAGAATGAGTCTTCGATTGTTTCCGTGCGCCCAGTTCCAGCCCCAGTTGGCCGGTTGGAAGCCAGCAGTTCTGTGGGAAGGAGAATGTGTCTTGTTGACGGAAGCATTCATTACATTGGCTGCTAGCATCTCTGGGGGTGGGGAGCTTCTGCGCCTTGGTGTAGGCCTTGTCGGGCTCTTCCTGAGGTGACAGGGTTGAGCTGTGGTTTGTTAACATGCTGGCTGGTTCTCTTTCGCCCCACTTTGCTTGCTAGCGCTTGCAGACTGTGTGCCACTAGAACCTAGGGAAGTTTCTACGGAGCAGTGCCATTTTATAACCTTCCGTAGTAGCGATGTCCAGTCTGGCTGCACTTGTTTAAGAAGTTAACATTAGCCAATTTTGGGAAAGTTACCAGATTGTTAACTTTACATGACTCTACTCTTTGTATCTTGTGCTATCCAGTTCGCACTGAATCATTCTATTCGATTTCAAAGCCTTTTTTTTTTTTAATGTAAAAATCTAGACTTTCAGAAACACTGAGTTTACCAGTAAGTTTGAAATGCGAAGTTTGGAATACAACTTGAAGGCAACCAAATCGTTCCCCACTGTGTGGCAATATTTAAAACCAATGAGAAAACCGAACTAGTGAGCTTAAATCTCACTGGAAATTTAGTATTGTAATTGAACTAGAAAGCCGGGACTCCTGATGCCTAGCCCTTTTGTACTTGTCTTTACATCACATTGTTTCAGAGGGTTTTTTATTTTTTTATTTTTAAACGCGGTGGTAAGGGAATAACCACTTCTCTTTTCATCAAAAACTAATACATTAAAATG
The DNA here is from genome assembly GCA_004365215.1 of Cuniculus paca. Taxonomy (NCBI): domain Eukaryota; kingdom Metazoa; phylum Chordata; class Mammalia; order Rodentia; family Cuniculidae; genus Cuniculus; species Cuniculus paca. The sequence goes on along the minus strand of RJWT010026728.1, from coordinate 12,941 downwards.
TAATATTCTTACAGTGCTCACTTTGCATATTTTTCCATTTAAGATCTCCACTACCTAGAGTGTTACTTACCTGCAAATGGGAAAATGTCAGCTTTGCTGCCTTACTACATTTGCTATGTGATCTGTATCAAAAAGGAAGTAGCTGTACTATGTTTTACATACCAGGCACGTTAACTTTAGGCAGGATGGACATTACCTTTATACACAAATACACTAATTGCTCTGGGTTTGTTAATAATGTTTACTGGTAGCTTCAAAAATTGACAGGTGCTGAAGACTTGTGATAGAGAAGGGTGGTGTATTGCTCACTGGTTATCCTTAAGTGGATTGCTGAACAAACAGGCTGTAAGTATTCAGTGCACAGTTTATGTCATCTATTATTAATCAACTCTTACCTTTTGAATTTCATTTATTTAAAACCACACAGTTATAGTTGTAAGCTCTTGTGAGATAAAATTGTTACGAAGATTAGAATTTGAAGTTTCCAATTTGATAGTGGGTGAATGTAAGATTTGTTTAGAACCATCTTTTTCTCCCTTTTTTGACTATGCAGATTGTTTTGGTAGTATTACAAACTACCAATATATACTGTCTCATAAATCTAGCAATAAAGTTACAGGACAGACCAAATGTTAGGCAAGAAGTACAGTCAAAGCTCTCTAAGAATTCAAGAAATGAAACAAGTTACAGTACCAGCTCTGGAGGAGCTATCTTTCCTCTTTCATTCAGCAAACATATATTGAGTAACTAAATGTTGAGGTTGAAATCAGGGTTGATGCCTGGCCTCGGGGAGCATGGTATATCTAAAAAGGGAAACAAACCTGTAAACTGATGAGTAAGTCAATACTTAAGAGTGATATGTAAGAGGATATTATGTCGCCATAGAAAACACAATAGCTTTTGAGTCAGCAAGTGTGAGCTCAAACTCAGGGTCACTTTGGATAACCTTCCTGTCGATTAGTTTTCTAATACGTAAAATAGTGATACCATCTCATGGAGTGGTAGAATTGGTTTTCTTATCTGTAAAGTATGTGTAGTATCTCATACAGTGCTTGTGTAATTAGAAAGATTGTGCGTAAATGTATTAGAACTTTCATAGTTTAGAGGATCATGAGAGAATTGATGAATAAAAGGTTTTTAGAAGGGAGAATTTTTATTCTAAGATGAATGGGTACTAGTTTGTTGGGAGGGCTGTAACAGTGTACTGATTGTTATGGAGCAAGGAGTTTCTCCTTGGCTTCTCGGATTTAGGTATGCATTGGAATCACTCTGAGGAGATTATTAGGAAACACATATGACTAGTTTCAGTGACTAGATAATATTCAAATTCATTGAGTCCAAGACAGAGCTTGGCATTTCTATTTTTAGCTAGCTTCTGTGAATATTTTTATGTATGTCACAGTTTGAGAACTGAAAGTCCACTGTTTTCTTACAAGATAATCCTGGAAATGACACTTTGGAAACATTGGATATTGTATTGGAAAAGAAACAATGAAAATAATAGGTTTTCCTTGAATATTTGGCCTGTATTTTGTGAGTTAAGGTTAAATTAAAACAAGTTAAGATCTATCAGGGTGCATTTTACTGCTGTAAAGGAAATATAAAATTGAAGTATTACAGTACTTAGTGGGGAACCACAGATCAGATTTGACTTGCAGATGTTTTGGGCGAAAGGTAGAGGTAGTACAGAAATTGGATTGCGGTTTGAGAATAGAGATAGAGATCAAATAGTTATTTATAGAAATCCACATGAAATATGATGAAGGCCTGAATTTTAAGTACTTGTGAAATTCAAGAACAATTAAAAAAGACTTCCTGCAGAAGTTAGTCTCACTTAGATATAAAGGGTGAAGAAAGGGATTGCAGTAGAACCAGGCGTTATAAGCACTAGCAGAACAAGTGTGGCGAAGCATACGTATCTTCTTAACTGCAAATACATCTCAATGAGATTGTATTGGTGATTGGCTCAATGGAGGAGATCAGTTTTCAGTAAATCTGTTGTTTTGCTATAGCCTTTAAAACAGAATTTGTGGAAATTGAGGTTTCATTTTAAGGTATGTAATAGATAAACACATGTTATGAACTTTTACATGAATAGTTCCCATGCCATTCATTATCTGATAGTATTTTTTTTATATTGGGAGAGTAAATTTAAAACGTTTATAAACAAGATTCATAGGTCTTTTTTTGTAGTTAATTTTGTTGAATTTCATTGAGTGTGGTATTTACTTTCTGTAAAGAGTATGTGCAGTTTTGCCACATGAGTTTAATATATGCAGCCTTGAATAAGTGAGAAACTAAGGAATAGGGTAAAGAAAACCTTTAGCCTGCAGCATTCATCTCTGAATAGATAGGACATGAATAGATAGGTGATCTTCACCTTTCCCTGCCATACTCACCTGATTTGTTTTTTCAAGTTTTAGTACTCAAGGAACCATTTTTATTAATCAGCTTTAACTTTTACTTCTTTTAATTCCTCAGCACTTGTTTTTAGTTGCTTTTTTTTTTTCCCTCATCACTCTATGTACCAGTGATGGCAGACTTTTCAGAGCTTTTAACCATGCAGACAGCCTGCTATAGGTTTGCCACCACTGCAGTATGTACAGTTCTGGGAGAAGGCCATTGTGTGTCTGTAGTTCTCTGTGACTTTTGTAACACCTACCACAGGTTGTTCACAAGTTTATTCCTTAGGAGCCTAATCATCATCTCTAATGTTCATCATTTCTGATAGCTTAATCAAGTTGTTAAAACCTTCAGTTTCTAATGCGGATGCTGTCTGGAATTAAATCTTTATTTATTAGGGAAAGAATATGATGTAACTCTGCTCCTGAGCTAATATTGATGTTAGCAGTAACTAAGTTACTTTGTTCCTGTTCTAAAGTGAGACCTTTTGAGTAGTACTTCTTAAATAGATATAAACGAAAAGGTATGCCTAGAGGAATCTTTGACTTTATGGCAAACTAAATTAAGACACCTACTGGTGGGAAGTTAGGGCCGTGAATATATTTCACTTTGAGTAGTTTGGGAGGAGAAAAAAATATTAAATTTTGCTGGATTTGGAATATGAAAAGATGAGAAAGTACCCTTTTCTAGTCTTGAGTAAAAAGATGAGCACAGTAGTGTATGTAATACAGGGTGGACTGTAAGCATAGGAAAAGATTCAGAAGAACCCAACAATTCTAGATTATAAATCCTATTTCTGGTCATTCTTAGCTCTATAACACAGGCATATTTCTTAACTATTGTGACCCTTAGTGTCTAAATTTGTGAAATGGGCTTCATCAGAGATTTCAGACAATAGTGAAATAATTGTGTAAAACATTTAAGAGTGCCTAACAGATGTAAAGTACTCTGGGAATTTGGAGAAGCATGTAAAAATTGTCATTCTGTTTAGTCTTCAATTTAGATTTCTTATTTTTGGCAGGGATATTTTAGAAAAATTTGAACTCTTTTGTCTTACTTGTTTCAATTTAGGTAAATCAGTTCAAATACTTTTATTTAAAGTCAGTTAAATGTAGAACCTGTAAACTAAGAGCAGCTTGAAAAGGCCTTGAGTCCTCTGTGTCTCCCTACTTCCACCGCCTCTGAATTCTGTCACTCTTTGGTCACATATTTTTCTTCCTGTGGAGGACATTGTAAAGGATTTTATTAAAAATACCGTTTTTTAAAAGTTGTCTTTTAGTGTAAAAATGCTATGGTTGAATAATGTCAGATTATCAAGTCTAGAAATAAAACAGTCTCTTGTTAGAAATAAGGTTTGACTAGGAGACATTCAAGATTCCCTGCATTGCTTAAAACCTGAGTCTGCTTAAATATGAGCTGAAGTACTGAAGACCTGTGTTCTACTTATAGTGCCAGTAAGCAACTTCTATGATGTCCATCAGTGTTTTAGTGTTCTGATTGATGATTTTATGTAAAAACTGGCATAAAATTTTGTATAAAAACTGGTAAGAATAATGAAACATGTGCTTGTAGTACTCTCATTTGTTTTTCTTTTGTCTTTTTTTAAAATAAATGATTTTGCTGGAAGTATGATGGTAACTTGAATAGAAAATTGAAATTTTGAAACAGCAAATAGGACTGAGTTGTGTTATTTTGTCTAGGAGTAGTTATAGTTTTGATCCCAGGATTATTAATACAGGTCACTTTTATCGTAAAGATTTTGAAAACAAAATAAGTGCCCATGTTCTTGTTCACAGTAATAGAATATACATTGTTGACTATAAATAAAAATTTTATTGGTTGATGAACAATTAGAAGTTTGATATATTGATTATATTCATAAATAAGTTTAACAAAAACATACCCTATTTTAGTTTTTTACATCCATATCAGTATTGTCTGAAGTTGTATAGGTTTATATAACTGTAATAGCAGTATAATAGTTTAATTAGAAAATACCAATTTCACTTTGTAGTTACTGTATTATAGTAAATTGTGACCTTTTAAAATAAGAAGAAATAATTGACTGTGGAGTAATATTGAAGAGTTAAACCTAGAAAAACCCTCTTTGGAAAGCAGGATTAAATGAAAGATATTTTAATTACCATCACTATTTACTTCAATTCAGTATTCTTGGCTTCTGTGTTTCTTTGCCTTAATGTAGTGATTTTTTTAAACTTATTTTTAAATTGGCATGAAGATTACTATAGAAATCTCTCTCTGTTAAAGAAATGCTCATTAAATACCTACTAGATTGAAACAAACTATATTATAAATACTATACTATAAAAGACATCTAGGAATATAAGATGTAGTTAATAATCATATGAGGAAATTAGAATTATCACAGTAACTTTAGAACAATGAATTGTTTTTCCAAGTTTTATTATAAAGTTAAACCTTTAATCTTATATTTGAAAAAGCTTAATCTTTTGAGATGAAGTCATTCAGCCTACCTGTAGTTCAAAATTAAAAATAAATAAATAAAATGTTCCCTTGAGTATGGTGAATTATTATTGATGTCGTAAAAAGTATCAGAGGTTACCTACATGCTTATGAAATTTCCATTTTAGTAAAGGAGCTGGTTGATTTGTGTGCAATCCATAAGGCTAGTCAGAAACCCAAATGATTCCCTTTATTAGTGAAATACCAAGTATTGAATATTGCTGAGAACATGGTACCTTCCCAGTATCATAGAGTACAAGAAAGTGGTAAGGAAAGTCCAGGTTTACTCCTTAGTATATACTCACTGTGTAGTTGGGAAAGGCTGAAATTATCACAAAAAGATATATACTATAAACCAATATATATACTATAAGCCAGGTTTGAATAATAGAGAGAGAATATTACTGTGAGATTCGCTACATCATTGTGATACTTAAATATGAGAACCTTAAATAGTTTATGGAACTTATGTCAGGAACAAGGAAGCAGCTCAGTTCAGGGATAAAAAGAAATGAGCCAGGAAAAGTTTGAAGTAGAGAATGTGTATGGAGTTTTTGGAGATACTAAAACGACTGGCTTGGCTACAGTTGAGAATGTTACTTGTACGGGGAAATAGTGGACCATAAATTTGCAGGGTTGAGGCCACGTTTTAGAAAGCTCTGAATTTCAGTCTTTAAAGTTGAGCTTTGTTCCATAAGTAGTAGGGAGCACTAAGATTTTTATTCAAGAAGTGTCAACAGAGGTAGGAACTGGAGAAATTGAAAATTATTATTCATAATAGAAAAAAATTGAATAATGCTTTGAAGCTTACTAAACATTTTTTATCCATTCTCTTAGCATAGCTGGTCTGGCTGACAAGCCTGGGTTATAGCAGCATCTGGAACAAAAATAATGAGTAGAAGTTCCTGGTCTGTGTGTGGATGGCAGGTACTGCTAATCACTTTCAGCAGTTCTTCCTAGTGACTCCAGATACAGTGTCTGAATATACTGTATATAACTAAAGATAGCCACTACCAGTTGTCCACATTTACAAAAAATGAAATCTAGTTGCTGCTCCAAGGCCAAGTACTAGAAACGTAAAGAAAAAAAATAACAATACTCAGTTGACTGTGTATATTCTACATGACAGCAGAACCTCCTAGTGGAAATGGCCAGATACTCAGAATTATAGAACTACTTTACACAATACTAATTATTGAAGCTTTGGAAGTGGAATAAGATCTGTGAATGTGTCATGGTCAGGATAACAGAGTCTAGCCCACCGGTAGCAGACCTATGACACGTGCTGCAGCAGGCTGTTTTTATCTTTTAAAACTGTAAAAGGTTTGTTATCATTGCTTTATAGCCTATTGAATTGGCCAACATTGGAGGAGGGTGGACTTCAGTAAGGTGGTAAAATGGCAGAGAGAGTTTTTTTTTAATACTTTTGGTTTTTTGAGGCAGCATCTCACTGTGTAGTTCAGGCTGTCGTTGAACTCATTGTGTAGCCCAGGCTAGCCTGGAGTTCAGTGAACCTCCTGCGTCAGCCTCCCAAGTGCCAGGATTACAGACATGCACCACTACACCTGTCATATTTTTATTTATTTTTTGGTTGAGAGATGTTCTTTTTAGTTCACCAGAAAGATGATTGTATAAGTAATGTTCTACAACTTTTTTCATTTTTGTTACTATATCTAGTAAATTTCCATGTCCATTGATATCTCTTGCATCATTTTACTGTTACATTGTATTTTATGTTACTATAGTATGTGACATTTTAATAGTGGGTGTAATAGTTTCCTAGGGTTGCTGTATCAAACAAGGTAACTGAAACAACACAGGTTCATTCTCTAATGGTTTTAAAGGCTAGATAGCCAAAACTCAAGGTTTTGGCAAGTTTGATTCTATTTGAAGGAACTGAAAGAGAATCTGTCTCATACCCATCTCCTAATTTTCTGCAGTTAATAGCAATTCTTGAGGTTCCTTGACTTGTGGATTCTTCTAGTCTTTGCGTATGTTGTGACATGATGTTCTCTCCCGATGGTATATTCACTTATGACGACACTAGTTAAACTGGATTAGGATCAGCCTTAATGACCTCATTTAGACTTATACATTTGTACAGACCCTTGGTTCAAATAAGGTCACATTCACAAGCATGGGGTTACTGCTTTAACATATCTTTTTGGAGTACACAACTCAGCTTGTATCAGTGGATATTTTAATTTTCCAGGTTTACATTTTTACAAGCAGAATGATACATATTTGCTTTCTAAGTATTTCCATAGAATAAGTTCTAAGAAAAAAATCAGAGGGTACAAGCATCAAAATATTAATAGATATTACATAATTATCTCCCAAAACAGTTGTTACTAAACAGTATTTTCTCATCAACAGTAAAAATCTTGCTTTTGACAGCCAAAAACAATTGGAATAAAACTGAACAACTTTAATATTTGTTATCCATTTATATTTCTTTTGTGAATTGCCAATTCTTGTCTACTTTCCTCTTGGTTTTTTCCTTGGCAATTTGAAGGAATTCTGTTTTTAGAGATAATTTATATTGTTTTTTGGGTAGTCGTCAGTTACATTTTAACAAATGTATTTTGATATTTTGAGTGATTATGTGGGTTTTAAATTTTGTATAGTTAATAAATGTATTAGTCTTTCAGTTATATCAGTTTTATGTAATACTTTGCTAGTTCAGAATTGTACAAATATTTGTCAACACTTTTCTAGCCATTTATGATTTTATTTTTGAACATGTAGTTTTTAATCTTTCTTGAAATGACATTGGAAAACAAGTGGAGTAGAAATACAGCTTTATGTTTTTATAAATGCTGTTTAGGTGTCCTGACACCATTTATTGGGCAATTTTTTTTCTCTCACCTATTTGAAATTCTACCTTTAAGATAGAATAAATTACCAGATGCACTTAGATCTGTTTTTGAATTCTCTTCTGTTTCTTTATCTATTTCTTAGCCAGTACATACAATTTTAATGTAGCTTTATAATGGTTGTACAATTTGATCTTTATCTTTTACTATTTTCTTGTTAATACATAAGGAATATTCTAGGCAGTTTATATGAAGAACAGATATACATATATATATATATATATATATATATATGCTGCACACTTTTTAAAAAAACTTTTGTTGCAGAATCTTACAAACATACAAAGTAGACATACATGACAAACCTATAGGTACCTGTGAACTTGTGTACTCTCCTTCCTGTGTTTTAAAGTAAATCCTTGTCATCATTTGTCCCTTCTCCAATCAGTCTGACTAGAGGTTAATCAATTTTATTGGTCTTACAGAAAAACCAGATTTTAGTTTCATTGATTTATATTATTTTTCTGTTTTCTATTGATTTCTGCCCTGCTCTTTATTATTTCCTTTTGCTTACTTTGGTTTTAATTCTCTTTTCTTTTCTTAGTTTTTCTTAAATTGGTAACTTTAGATAACTGAGAGACTTTTATTCTTTCTCTAATATAAGGTATTTAGTACTATACCTTTCCTCCTAAATTCTGCATTCGTGGTACCTCATTTATTGCATATGTTTTTTTATGTCAAGTTGGTCAATAATGTTTGGTACTTTAAATTTACGGATTTTTTTCTATACCTGCACTATGAATCCTTGAGAGAGGGATGCTGGAATTCTTTGTAATTTTAATGGGTTTCTCCTTCCAGTTTATCAGTTGTTTCTACTGTGAACTTCCTTGTTAGTTGTACAAATATTTACAATTGTTATGTCCTATTGATGAATTGACCTTTTTGTCATTATTATTGTGGTTTAAACCTAACATGTCCTCTAAAATTCTCCTAAGTTCTGAGGTGGGGCTTTAGGAGAGTGACTAGATCTTGGGGTCCTATACTCATGAATGAATTAATCTATTGATGAGCTGTTAAATAGATGTTCAATTGGGAGGTGGGCCTTTTTCAGAAGAGATGGATCACTGGAAGGGTATATTTTCCCTGGCTCTGCTCTGCTTCCTGGCTGTCATGAGTGAAGCAACTTTGCACTGCTCTGCCTTCCACCTTGGAGGCAGCTGACTTTAACTGTGAGTCAAAATAAACGTCTTCTTTAATTTGCAGGTATCCGTCATTTTTTCCCCAGGGATGGGAAAGTGAATAATACAGAAAGTTGGTACTGGGAGTGGGGCCATTGTTGTGACTGCACCTGACCATGGGGTTCAGAAGATTTTGGAATTCGTTTGCGGGAGGAATTTGGAAAAAGTTTGGAGTTGTCAGCTAGTGAAGCCCTGGATGGCTGTAAGCAGGGCTTGGTTGGTGATTCTGGTGGGAGGTCCAGAGACCAGAATGCTCTTAGGAATGTGAACTGGAAAGGCCAAATTCATGAGGTTTCAGATGGGAATGAGAATTCTGTTGGAAACTGGATTAAAGGTGATACATATTGCATTCTAGCAAGGACTTTATCTATATTTTGCCCATGCCCTAAGACTGTGAGAGACTGAATTTCAAGGTGGCAGACTAATCTGGTGGAGATTTCAGGGCATCCCATTGTTTAGGCTGTCGTATGGCTACTGTTGGCAGCTTTTATGCTGATCTACAATGAGAATCAGGAGTTGAGCAATTTGAAAAATTGGTAGCCTTGCCAGAAAGGAAGAGCCAGGTACAGTTGGGACTCAGGATAAGAGTTGCTAAAAAGATAACCATTAAAAAGCCAGCTACTTTGCATCAAGGCGATAGAAATGATAGCTTGAAGGTATCTCAGGAATTGGTCAATCCCCATCCTTTTCAGGCTCAGGAGTTTAAAAAGTCTTTGAAAGATTTTGCTTTGATAAGAAAGCCTGAGGGTAACTTGTTCTTTCAGGGCCTTCTAGGAAGTGTTTCCTGAGTGTATCCATCAGAGGCTACTGAGTGTATCCATCAGAGGCTACTGAGTGTATCCATCAGAGGCTGCTTGCAGCCAGAGTCCAGGAGGGCCAGGCTACCACTGTAGCATGTGGCAAACCTTGGCATCATCCAAGTGGTGCTAGTTGTACAGGCATACTAAATGTAAGAAGTTTGGGGTCATGGAGTCTTCCACCCAGATGGCAAAGGAAAATGTCCTAGTTACTTTTCTTGTTCCTGAGACAAGATACCCAATGTTCATAGTTAAAGGAGAAAAGATTGTTTAGCTTACAGTTCATAGAGGGCTGGCTTCAAGGCAGGGTGGTATGGCAGAGGGGCATCACAGAGCAGGCAGGCAGAAAGTGACAAGTGACAAACAACCAGAGATGACCCTCCTTCTGTCTCTTATATCTTACTCCTTTAGGCAAGTGGCACTCATACCCAGGATGGGGTACCCTTCTACCCAGAACTATGCAAACCAATCAGTGGGCTAATTTAGTAATCACACATCTTTATTCCAGCATCACACACTCCAGATCAAGCCACCTCTGAAAACACCCACCAGTGACCACATGAGACTTTTGGAGGACACCTGGACATAAATCATAACAGAAGGCAAGAAACAGAGGGATCAAGGAAAGAGGAGGGATATATACCCTTCCAGGCAACACCCATAATGACCCACCTAGTCCCACCAGGCTTCACCTCCCAGAATCACACCCAGGTATAAACGTGTCTGTGGACTAACCTAGTATCACACACCCGTGATCCAGTCACACCCCGAAAGACTTACGCACAAGTATGTCAGGCTTTGGAGGGGACGTCTAGTTATAACAGTCTCTTTTTCTCTCAGTTGTTCTTTGTTCCTTTTTTCTTTGGATTACCTTAATATTTTGTTTTAATGTCCTCACTAGTTGTAACTGTTTATTTTTTTAACTTGTTTTAGCTTTTATAATACATACCTTTAACAATACAGAACACTACTTTTAAGAGACATTTTATCACTTCACATTGAGTATAGTAATTTAACAATGGCAATAATTCCATTCCTCTTCTCCAAGCTGTTGTGTTATATTGTTGCCATATAATTTACTTTTACATATGTTATAAACTACAATATGTTTTTATTGTTTTTGCCCTAAAGATGAGGAGTTATCTTGTAGAGACATTTAAATAGTAAGAAAAAACTAGCTTCATCTATTCAGTGATCATTTCTGGTGTCTTTTATCCCTTTGTCTGTATAGATTCAGGTTTCTCTCTGGTATTGTTTTCCTTCAGTTGCAGGTATAATTGCTTCCTTCCTTCTTTTTCTCTCCCTGCCTCCCTTTTCCCCCTCTCCTACCTGCATAGTACAGGTATCCAGGTGATAAATGCAACTGTATCTGAAAAAACAAATCTGTATTTTGCCCTGAATCTTGAAAAATATATTTGCCGCATATAGAACCCTAGGTTGAAAGTTTTTTTCTTTTCGTATTTTAAAAATGCTGCTCTGCGATCTTCTGGGTTGCATTATTTCTTACAGGAAATCTGTTGTCTTTTTTCTGTAATGTTTTCTACATAATGTATCTTTTTTTTCTAGGCTTTTCAGATTTTTCTCTTTATTACACATTTTAGGGACCTGATCATGATATGCCTTTGTATAGTTTTCTTATTGTTTCTTTTGCTAGAGTTTTTTGAGTTTCTGTTTAAATGAAGTTTGGAAAATTTTCAGATCTTACTTTGTTTTAAATATCCAGCTCTTACCCAACCCTTCTGGATTTTGGTTATGCATGTATTACTCAGCCAAAAGTTGTCCCATACATTATTACATCTGGTTTTTGTTTTTCTTTTTGTTTTGTGAGAAGATCTTGCTGTGTTGCCTGTGCTGGCCTCAAACTCATGGCCCTTCTGCCTTAGCCTCCCTGGTGTATTCTGAGAATTACTGGAATAATAGGCATGTGTCACCATACCTCAGCTCACTTTGTCTTTAAACTCACAAGTATTTTTGTCTGCAGTGTTTGATATGCCATCATGCACTGTGTTTTTCATTTTGGACTTGTTCGTTTGTTTCTAGTAGTTTGGTTGTTATAGACTTTGTCACTACAATGTGTTCAAGTCTTTACTGTGGCTTCTGTAACATGTGGAACGAGGTATAATTGTCTTAATGTCCTTGTCTGCTTATTTTATTAGTTTTTCTTGATTTATTGTCTTCACTGTGGTTCCTGTTTTCTTGTTTCTTAATGTATTATTGAAGGGCAAACTGTAAAATTTATCTTGACTCTTAACCAGTCTTGAATTTTTGGTAGTAGGGGATTTTTATGTCCCATGAAGTCTTTGCTATAATTACTATCACTGTATTTTAATAACCCTGTAGCCTCCTCTCTTTTTTTTTTTTAAACAGTAATACCTCATTAATCTGAAGATACTGATATTTTTTAAAAATCCTTATTTGAAGACCATTTTCCTGCCCTGGCAGAGTACTTGCACTTTGTATTTATGTAGTTTCTTTGCACTTTGCTGCTGGTATTCTTCAGCTGTCTTACTATTCGTTATTACCCCATATTTAAGCTTGAAGGACTGCTTAAATTCATAGAGATAGCTGGCTTGGATTTTATTATTATTATTATTATTAGAAGACCAAATGAGCAGTTTTAGGTAGGCTAATAGAAAAATTGTGAGAAAGTACAGAGTTCCCATATATTTTCCTTTCCTTTGCCCTCCTCTGGTTTACTGTTGCTAACATTTTGCATTAGTATGGTAAATTTGTTACAGTTGATAAATTAATAAGATACATTATTAACTAAATTGTTAGTTTACATTTAACTCTTTGTATTGTACAGATTTATGGATTTTGGTTTTTCCCAAATGCATGTCACTTATCCACTATTACAGTGTCATAGAGAAAATACTCCGTACTCTACTTACTCATCTCTCCCTATTCCTACCAAACCCTGCTATCCCCTGGTTTTCTAATGTACTCTTTAGTTTTGCCTCATCTAGAGTGTCATATGAATGGAATTACGTAGTATGTAACCTTTAGAGGTTGACTCACTATTCCATGCTGCTTCACATTCTCACAAGCTTTTGGTGTTGCTAGTGTTTGGACTGCAGCCTATAAGGTTATGTCGTATGTTGAATTCATTGCAGTTCCATAATGTCACTGTGTTGTTGATCTTTTCATGTGACTGTTGGGAATCTGTTTATTTTCTTTGGTCAGATATTCATATCTTTTGCCCA
>RJWT010026727.1:0-15729 GCA_004365215.1 Cuniculus paca | reverse complement strand
AATTTTACCTGAGTAATTACATTCTTAATCTTATTGATTGACCATAGTTCTGTCCAACCTCATGCCGCCTGCCTTAGGAGTTCTCATCTTTCTCCACCGTGGACCTACCTCACCTCATGGTTTTGCTCTATAAACATCTCTGGAAAAGAAGCCCTCCATGCACATTGGTGCTATATACAGGCCACTGGGGGGACAGCCAGATGCCAGCCCCTTCTGGGTTGCACACTGTGAAACAAGAAGAGCCAACCCTTCCTCCCCCACTGCCATAAGCAACCAGCTGATCCAGAGAAACACAGGCTGTGATGATAGCTATTGAGGTAAAATACAATTTAATCCTTGTAATGTTTAGTGTTTCACTGACTTTGCAGGTCTAAAGCTGATAGTCTGATCATCTATTCAGAGGATAACAATACTCAGTGTAGCATCTATGGGAGATCTCCTTCTGAACTGGTAGCCCATTGTTAATTCCCTATCATCTTGTTTTGAAGTCCTGTATCATTCCCATTGTTTTGCTTGGTTGGGTTTTATTCTGTTTTGTTTTGTTTGATTTTATTATATCCGATGGCATGAGCAGCTATTTCAAAGATAACAAGATATGTTATGGTAGCCATTTTGGATTTACTCTTACCTTGTTTTGAAGTCCTTTATTGCATTCATTGTTTTGTTTTTATTGGTTCTATTCTGTTCATTTTGTTTAATTTTTACTATGTCTGAAGTTATGGGCAGCTATTTTGAAGACAACAAGAAGCATTATGGTAACCATTGTTGATTTCCTATTGTTTTGAAGTCCTGTGTCACACTGGTTTTTTTTATTGGCTTTCTTCTGTTTCATTTTGCTTGATTTTATTCTCTTTAAAATAAAAATTCAAAAAAAATAAATTTAAAAAAATCTCTGGAACAGGCAGGATCCTTGGCAACCCACTAGGGACCACTCTGTCTCTCTCTCAGACAGAAACCTTCTTTCTCTCAATAAATATATTCTGCTCTTAACCTCCATTGTTCCTAAAATTCATTCTTTGACTTTAGAGAACACAAACTTGTACCAGACATCTAGTAGGTTGGGAGCTTCTTTCCCCTGAAGTATCCAAACTTCCATGAGGGAGAAAATATGACAGGGGTCCAAGCAGACGTATAGACTTAATGCCAGCATTTTCAGATCTAGCCTTTCTCTGAAAACAATTGATGTCCTGGTTTCTCACTGTGGAGGACAGAGCCCGTGTCCTTCCATGCCTGACCTTAACTTCTCAGGAAATCTATGTCTATGTGCACACTCTCCACAGTTGTCTTCTGTAACTGTCTCTTGCCCAGTCACTGTGCAGTGATAACACTAGAAACCCTGCAGGAGAGTTCTTCGGTAGGTGTTTTCTAGGTGTGTTTTAAACTATGAAACTCTACCCAAAATGCCACCTGATTAAACACTGTCTTTCAAAACCCAGACGCTGTACTATGTTTCTTCTCCAACTCTAAACTTTCATGAAGGACTCCTTTTGAGAGTAAAACTTCACACTGTTTCGTAGTTTACAATAGCTCTAGACTTCCCTTGTGGGTACTTCTAATGGCCAGGTCCATACTTTCTCCCTGGGCTTACCTTCTCTGGAGGGGTATTTTCCTGGTCTACAATAAGGTTGGTTGGCTGCTTAGCACCTCTGCTGTCCAGTGCTGAAGTGAAACAAAATGTAGAGCCAGTGCAGAGTTGGCGGGTAGCCACAGCCAGGGTAAGGAATCCACAGTCATGAAATTGGTTTGGAGTTCATGCACACGGTGCATGTCTACTGTATGACTGGGCTGTGGGGGGTGTGAGTGCTCTTTCTGTTGATTACTTCTCAGAAAGAAAAATAAAGGCTAGAAGATTCTGGTAGCTTTGGGGCATAAGCCTGCTGGCCCACAAACTGAATGCTCAGGATCACAGTTCTTCTATGCCACACACCTATTCCCACTGACCCACCCAAGCCAGAAGAGTCTCTGTGACTCCGCTACTCATGCAGATGCCACTGAGCTTAGAATACATGGCCAGGTGCAAATGATTTTTTTAAGTTATTGAAGAACACACTAATGATATCTTTGAGGCCAAGATACTGATGAAGGCTTGAATAGTGAGTTTTAATCGGCAAGTGCTGATGGTCAAAATATTTTAAGAATTTCCAAGAAAATCTAGGGTGGATCGAATATAGTGCTAAAGTATCAGAATCCAATTATCTGCAGATGTGATAAGAGTTCTTTTTATTCTGGTGATGGTGAAAGTAAAATATACTCTGAAACTAGATGACTTCTGGGAAATATTCCAAATAATTTAACAAATTCAGAAAAAGATTGTCCCAGGCTTTGTTTGGGATGTGAGGGTATAGCAGTGTACAAAAAAGGAAAAGACTCTACTGTCATGAGGGTTTTAGTTCATAATCTTTTGTCATTATGTATCTTTTTGGACTAGACTGAAGCATCTCTACACCTGACATTTTCATAGTTCTGTGGACACCATGGTACCAATAAAATCTGACATTTCTGTAATCCAGTTAGTTTTTCAATTTTCTCTTTTGTCCTTTCCTCCAGTGACTATAATTTCTGAAAGCAAGATCAGAAAACATGCATAATTTAGCATAGATGTTAGAGTTATGTGTATACTATACTGGTATTACTAAGTTTTTTTAACCTACCTTAATTCCATCATAGAAATCTGGCGAGGCAGCAATGGGCTGGTCACAGGCTCTCTGTCCTGGGGTTCTCTCCCTTGCCTTGGAAGCAATGAATGGGACAAAGTGAGGCAAAATGCACTCATTCACTTCTGATGTGGTTACATTGACTTTATCCAGAAGGTATTAGTAACTCAAATGTGTGCTTACAGGTTCAATAAAGTCACTTCCATTCATGGTACAGTACAGCACACCTGTACAATCTCATGCTATTGCTTATTCATTTTACATCCACTTGCCCTGAATATCAAAGAGGAAAAAAGTACATCAAAGCTTCTCACACTTTAATCCAAATGAATCTTCTGTGGATTTTGTTAAAATACAGATTCAAATTCAATTATTCCTGGGTTGACATACAAGTTTCTGAATTTTGAACTTCTAGGTCAGAACAATGCTGCTGGTTTGCAGACAATATTTTAAGTGGTAAGTTTTATAACATGGGTTATTTCTTGTTAATCTCAGATTGTTTCATAACTCCCTATAATTTTAATAATAGGAGAAATCCCATAGTGTCTGAACCTCAATTGGACTTTCTACTCGCTTTATGTGAGTGGCATTTATACTATTGCTTCTCCTTGTTTTGTGGTCATAGGAATTTAAACACTTTATATTCTGCCTCTCCTTCTCTCACCCATTGCTCTACTTACCTACCTTGAAATCAGAGACTTGAAATGGTGAAATATACCTAAAATAATGCCTTTATCAGTATGTAAGGTTCATTGTTTAACAAACAAATCTTACTCAGTATTTGTACAAAAACAAGTAA
Source organism: Cuniculus paca (assembly GCA_004365215.1). NCBI lineage: Eukaryota > Metazoa > Chordata > Mammalia > Rodentia > Cuniculidae > Cuniculus > Cuniculus paca. Next base: position 12,276 of record RJWT010026727.1, on the reverse strand, counting down.
TGAAGTGATTTTTCCTTATTTTCTTACTCTGAGTACTTCTACTAATAATTCTGCAGGATACCCTCCACTTATCCCTAAGGAGCTATTCTCCAATCCTCTCCACTCTTTATTCTAGGTGCCTTCCCCTGTGTGTTGCACTAGTGTTTCTGCTTGCCCTCAAAACTTCAACCAAGGAGAAGCACTTGGAAATTGAAAAGTCAGTACTGGAGGAAACTGACGTCTGTGTGTCTGTCCCCAGCTTTTTCTCTACCTGATTGTTGGCGAGAATCTCCAACCTACATTTTAGCAGACAGGCTTCAAATATTTGCACCTTTCCTTTGCTCTTTCAGGCACACGGGTGCTAATGTCTACCCAGCTGATGCTAGTCCCCAGATACTGAACTATCCCTTATTGGCATCCTTAAATCGTTCTTATGCCTTTAAATAATCCCTTTATTAAATTCTTCTCAAGTTATCCCATTAGATATTAAAACCAGTGTTTTGCTCTAATCATTACCATCATGGTCAATAATGAATTTGGGGGTAATTTTAGATGACATACTGTAGGCAAAACTCACTAAACACGAATCAGTAGTGAAACAGTCTTCAGCATACACCTTATACCACTGGGAAATCTCTAAACACTTTTATGATCCATGAAGAACCTTGGAGATTGTATGGCACAGAATAAGCTTCCAGTGCACACATGATGACTGACATAATTCTTAGAAATCCAGTGAGAACCCTGCAGCTTCAGCACAGGCCTGAAGAGAGTTGACTGTGGTATTAGTGTCCTTTCAAATTTAAATATCATATAAACACAGTAAACCCTGAAACATGGTAAAGCCTAGAAATAAAATGTTAAGAATTGAGCTTCCAGGGAGAACTTATTTAGACCATCAAAAAGACCTACTAATTCTAGGTTCAGTCAAACCTAATACTTCATTCTAATTTGGTGACTAGTACATTATGCAATATTATACTATATAGGTACTATTATATAGAGGGACTAATCAGGGATTATTATCTGGTCACTTCATGGAAGAAGAACCTGAGTTAGAAAAATAAAACAATTTACCAAAGATATAGCTAGTAAGTTTCAGAGCTAAAATATAAGCTGAGGTTGCCTAACTCTTCAATTCTGCTCAGTCACCTCACTAGATAAATGAATGCACATAAATATCTAATCCACTGGTTTTATTTTTTAATGTACATGCTACATTTTTATTTGTATATGTTTAGAAAACATACTAATTACTTTGGAAGGGATTCACATAGATATGCATTGATCATTTTTAATCCTCTTTCTTTCTACCTTCATCCTCTACCAAACCCCACATCCTCTTGCTCATCTCCAAAAAGTATACTTTACCTCCCTTTTTCCTACCAATTCTCTGTTGCTTTGCTCTTTAATTGATCTATATTACTAATTTTTCATGTAAGAGAAACCATGCAAAATCTAGCTGTTCAACATGAAACAAGAAAAACATGTTTGACGCTCCATACCTTCTTTCTTTTACTTAATATTATGGGCTCAAGGCCTATCCAATTTCCTACAAATTATTCACATATAACCATCTTAATTCAGGGTAAACTTCATTATGCGTGTATACTACAATTTCTTTATCATTTCATCCATTGATGGGCATCTAGATTATTTCAGTAATTTGTATATTGTGAAATTGTGATGCTATAAACTTAGGTATGCTTATATTGTAGGTGTTCTCTTCATTTTCGGTTGTCCCCTTTTCTGGGAAGATGTTTATAGCAGTTCAATTCATAACAGCAAAATCCTGGAGACAGCTTGTGTACGTATTAATGGACATTTAGATAAAATGTGCTAACTATGTATAATAGCATACTATTTGACAATAAAGAAGAACAAATTTGAGACACCTGTAAGAAAGTCAATGTACTTGGAAAATATAATATTGACTAAAATCAAACACACAAAACTGAATACTATAGTATGGTATCTCTCATCTGAGTAAAGCAAAGTACAAACTAAGAGAAAAATGAAGCAAGAATAGAATGAGACAAGTGGATGGATCTCTTATAGATGGGAAAATGTCGAGGGGATCCAGGGGGAGGGACTGGGGAAATAGGTAGAGTTAAGAGATGCCAGTTGCAGGGTCCTAATTGCCTCAATGAATGTGGACACTTTATGTCATAAATGTGAAATAAGATTAGCAATATCAATAAGAATGAAAAGAGGGAAAAGGGAACTAAAGGAAGAGGAGAAGGGGAGGGAAAGGAACTTACCTACTCTCTAAGATGATTGTAAAGTACATGTACTGCAAACATGTACGAATAAAATAAGGTAAAATAAAATAAAGAATAGAGGATACGAAAACAAACAATATGCTTCCAGTCATTTGATTTTTGACAAAGGGGCCAACCACATAAACTAGAAGAGCATTTCTTTAACAAATGGTCCTGGAAAAAAGAGTTATCCATAGTATTGATTACTTTTCTCTCTCATTGCTAAGACAAAATACCTGAGACCCAAAATGAAGGGAGAAAGGTTTATTTATCTTACAGTTTTTGGAGGTTTCAGTCCATACTCAGCTGGCTCCAAGGCAGGGTGGCATGGCTAAGGGGCAGCCATTCATGGCAGCCTCAAGTGACAAGAGCAAAAGGGCAAAAAAGGGGAAAGCACGCCTCCTGCCTCCCTTACATTGTATGCTGGTTACCTGCCTGTGGACAGGTGCAGCACTCACACTGCCAATCCCAGTGCTAGGCAATGAACCAATCACAAATGCTAGATTCAACCACATCCATGATTGCATGAGGCTTGGGGAGGGGCATCCAAACACTAACCATAACATTCATGTGTGTAAGAATGAGTCTCAAATCATGTCTCTTACCCTATACTATAAAACAAATCAATTTTGATTTTAGTTTAGTGCCTGGTAATTTGAGCAATTCTTAAAGACAACTATACAAAATAACAGCCTTTGGTATCTTCCCAACACCTTGTTTAGAAAGCCTATATTGTTATTGTTTTAGGCTCTTTATTATTGTTATTTATCTAACTTTATTGTTTTTTGTTTTTCTTGTGCTTTGTTCTGCTGTTGCTTCTAGAACAGAAAGGATAGATGTACGTGCATACACTTATACATGCCTAGAACTACTCCTAAAGAGTTTACAAGAGCAGATTTTATTAAGTATCAAGCTATGAACAGTTACTTTGAAGAAAATGAGACATTATGGTAGCCATAGCTGATATCTTGTTTTCAGGTTCTGAAGTCCAATAATGCTTTTATTCTTTGATTTGATTGGTGTAAGTCTGTTTTCCACTATTTGATTGCAATATGAAAGAAGATACGCACAGATTTTTTGAAGAAAACAAAGGACATTAAGGTAGCCATTGTTGATTTTGCATTGCCTGGTTTGAAGGCCTGTAACGCTTTCACTCTTTTGTTTTATCTGGCTTTATATTATTTTGTTTTGTTTGAGTTTATTGTGTGTGAATGTATGAACAATGATTTTGAAGAAAACAAGAGACACTAAGTTAGCCATTGTTGATTTCCTGTCATTACCTTTTGAAGACCTGTATTGCTTGCATTGTTCTGTCCTGATATGCTTTGATATGTTTAACTGTTTTGTTTTGTTTTGTTGTCTTTAAAATAAAAAACAAAACAAACAAACAAAAATGAATTCAATACCTAGATACAAAAACACTGAATCTGCCCAAAGAAAAAAATTGGTAAAACTTCAAATATGAACACAAGTTGACTGTCCCTAAAAAAATGTAATATACAATAATTTTCACTAGGTAGAATGATTTCTGCAAATACCATTCTTCTAAATGCACATTTGTATGGTCTTGTGATCCATAGGCTCTGGGAAATAGGATCCATGTGAAGGTCTCAGGTTCTCATTCTGTAAATAAATCCTGTAGATCATTTTAATGCTTATGGAAAAGAAAGTCTAGAATCTTGCTTGGTGATAATAACCTAGACCTCTAGGTAGCTGATAACAGCAAGACACTCCTCGATGATATTAAAAGCACGAATGCCTTCCAGCCCCTCTTGAAAGTCAATTCTCTTGCCACTTTGGTAAAATGTATGAATGTTCAAGGCCTCAGAAGGACTCACAGTGTCATAAAGTAGGCATAAAGGCTCTCTTTGGATAAGGCAGTTTTCTACTCTACTTTAGTGTTGACCCCAAGTTCTGAGTTGGGCCCAGGTCAGTTCTGCTAGTCTCCATTCTCCTTGGCCAGCAGATACTTGGTATATCCTTTAAGGAGAAAGGGAAGAGCAAAAGAGAGGGTTAAAAGGAAAGGCTTATGTTTATCAAGTTATCAACAAAGAACTGTAAACTATCTCTTTCACCTGCATCCCTTTGTCCAAGATCAATCATATTGCTGTGTCCAAATTTTGGGGGCAGGACCCATAATCTTCCTGCAGTGATTAAAGAGAAGAGTGAATGTTTGCTCCTCTACACCTCTGAGTTACTATTTTCAGTACAGCTCTATTAGACTCTCACCTGTCAGATGCTGAAAGCACAAGTCCTTTGCTCTGGTACTCTTGTCAATTAAATGAATCAATATTATATTCAGTAGAGTTTTAATTAATTGGCAATGCAAATATTGATTATTTTATCTTTCAGTTTTCTAAGAGCATTATATATATGTGGCCAAAAAGTCAGTGATCTGGAGAAGGACAGCTGAGCATTGGAAATAGAAAAGAGAGGACCAATATCTTAGACTCACAGAATACTAAATATTTTAAAACAAAGGCATTATGCTCTGTGAATGCTGAGAATGAGGAACTGGTGAACCCAGAATTTAAGCCACTTACTCAAGTGACCCACTTAGTGATAGCGTTACCATGACCCAGCTCATTATCCTGTCTGCTGTACTGTGCTCCTGTGGTCTTCATGCATTTAGCAACTTTCTGTTTAGTTTTATACACATGCACAAACACGTGCACATAATGCAAGGTATGAAAGAGAAAACATAATTGCTCCTGAATTGGAATATTTGTGAGGCTGCTATACTTTATTTTTATTTATCTTTCACTTGACAAAAATTACATGTATTTATGGCATTCAAAATGCTTGATACACACACAATGTGGAACGGCTTAAAGCAAGATATTCAATCTATTTGCTTCAACTCACATATGTTTTGGGGTGAGCACACTTAAAATTTTCTCTTAGCAAAACCCATACAAAAATAGGTTGTTACTAACTATAGTCACCATGATGAACAACTCATTTCTTAAATTTATGCTTTCTCTCTAACTGTAATTTTATGTCTTTTGATAAACATCTCACACCCTAACCTCTGACACCCACAATTATTACTTCCTTATGCCAACTTCTTTATCCTCCACATATAAATGGGATTGTGTCATATTTATCTTTCTATTCCTGGCTTATCTCACTTAAGATAGTGTCCTCCAGGTTCATCCATGTTGTTGTAATTGACAGGATTTCCTTCTTAGTTAAAGGCTGAATAATATTCCTTTGTGCATGCACATATCCTACTCTTTGCACATCAACTTATCTGTCATGGGATACAGGTTACTTCCTATTTTGGTTATTGTAAATAAAGCAGAAATAGACAAAAGAGTGCACATATCACTGCATATAAACTCAGTGGTAAGACTACTGAATCATATGGTAGTTCTATTATAAATTATTTATAAATTAGTTCTATTATAAATTATGCTGGTTATATAATTATACTAACTTAAATTCCCACAAACTGGACAAGGATTCTTTCTTCACGTTCTCACTAATACTTGTTACCTTTTGTCTGTTTCATAGCAGCGATTCTAACAGGTATGGTGTGATACCATTTTATGGTTTCAAGTTAGTCATTCTTTATGAGTACTGATAACAATTCTTTTGGACACCTGGTGGTCATTTGTATGTTTTTCTTGAGAAAAATCTAAGTCCTTGGCCTACTTTTAAAATTGATGCATGCATTTCCTTACTACTGAGTTCCTCAAATTCCTTCTTTTGGGTTATTAACGCCTTATCAAATGTATGGTTTGCCAATATATTTTCACATCTGGTAGGCTGTGTACTCCTCTATTATTTCTTTTCTTATGTAGTAGGCTTTGATTAATGTGATTTTTTCTATTACTTGATTACTTGTGCTTCTGGATACTCTTTCAAAAATCATTTGCCCAAACCAATGTAATGGGTTTTTGCCCCTATGTTTTCTTCCAGCAGTTTTATAGTTTTATACCTATGAAGAAGGTTTTAAGTTCTATTTTAAGTTCATTTTTGCATCTGAGATCAGAGTCTCATTTTATTGTTCTGCATAGTTTTCTCAGCAACATTTACTGAAGAGTCTGTTTTTTCTCCATAGCATGCTCATGTTATTTTCATTAAAAATAAATGTAATACATAAATATGTAGATTCATTTTTGGACTTTCTACTAGATTCTATTAGTTTATCTTCTGGTTTTATGCTATTATGATGTTTCAATCACTGTAGAATTGTAATAGATTTTGAAATCAGATACATTTAGCTGTATTCTTTTCACTTAAATTTTGTTTTGGTCATTTGAGGTCTCTTGTGCTCCAAAGAAATTTTAAAGCTTTTTTCCTCTTTTTTTAACTTTATGATAAAATAAAATATTTCCTAGCAAAATAGTAAAAGAATAACATGAAATTTTGATACATTATCTCTTAAGATTACTTTGAGTAGAAAGAATGTTTTTAACAATATTAATTTTTAACCAATTATCAGGAGATATCTTTCCATTTATGTATTTTCTAATTATTCCACCAATGTTTTATAATATTGAGTGCAAAAGTGTTTCTTCTTGGTTAAATTTGCACCAAAGTGGTTGTTGTTTGACCACATTGTTTTTTTGTTTTGTTTTGTTTTGTTTTGTTTTTGTAGCTATGGCAAATTGAATTTTTTTCTTGATTCATTAATGGCATATAGAAACACTGATTTTTGAATGTTCATTTTGTATCCCACAACTTTATTGAATTTGTTATTATTTTGGTGGAGTTTTTAGTCTTTATATGTATACAATCATATTGTCAGAAATAAAAGACAATTTGATTCATTGATTTCAATTTGAATGTCTTTTGTTTCATTGTCTTGCTTAACTGCTCTGGATAAGATTTCCAGTACAGTACTACAATGAGTAGAGGTGGTAAGAATGGGTATCTTTTTCTTATTTCTTAATTTTAAAAGAAATGTTTCCAACTTCTCACAATTGAGTTTAATGTCAGCTGTGAATTATCCATGTACAACTTTTGATCAGTTAAAATACATTCCTTCTACATATGTTCATATATTCAGAGATTTTATTGGGAAAGGCCATTGAATTTTGTGAAATGTGTTTCCTGCATACATTGAGATGATCGTTATGGTTCTGTCTTTCTCTCTGTTAATGTGATGCATCACATGGATGGACTTGCATATGTTGAGTCATCTTTGCATCCAGAGATAAATCCCATTTGATGGTATTGGACTATCTTTTTAGTATGCTGTTGAATTTAATTGCCAGGTACTTTGTTGAGGAATTTTTCATCTAATGCTTATTAGTGTTATTTAGCTTCTAATTCTCAGCAGATTGCTGAGATAAGAGTGAACAGATGGTAGTTCTGAGATCTGAGGTGGGACCAGAGCATTGGTGCTATCCCAGCCTTGTTTATAGAGGAGTGTGGTCACAGACACTTGGCATGAGATTTAATCTCAAGCCAAGAATGGGAGGGCAGGTGTATGTGGAATTAGAGTACTCTGGAGCAGGGCAGTGCTTTGTTCTCTATGGCAGCTCGGTTGGTGCCCAGAGTATGGACAAGTTCCCAGTGGCAATGGCTCAAGTTTCTGAGACATGTGAAGGTCCAGTGAAGCCTTGGAGTGGGGATATAAATTTGGGACTTGTGTGAAGCCACAGAAGGTCCAGAATGGAGCAAGGCCAGGCTCTCTGTAGTGGCTGAACTGGCATTGGGAGCATGCACATCACAGTGAAAGCTGAGCTGCTAGCTGGAATGCAAAGGAGCTTGCTACAGTAATGGCACCACCCAGCACTGAGAAACTGACAAGTCTCACGCAGACCCAGATGTGGCCTGGGTGTGAGCAATCTCAGAGAAGCCTTGGTGTCAGGGTCAGGACAAGGATGGAGTAGCAAGACCTGGCTGGCAGCTCCTTTATCAACACATTTCCAAAGAGGCCATTCTCGAGGGAGGAGAACTGTGCTGCTGCTTTTCCTTCTCTGGGATTTCCTTGGTTCCTAGAATTTATTTTTGTTGGCTACATCAGTGTTAAGAGGCACCAGTGTCCTCTGCAGAACCACAGTGGTGATCCATGGCTCTCTTTCACTCCCACTTTCTCTTCGTATTTTAGTATGCTGATTCTTACTTTTTTCCCAGTGTCATGCTGTAGATTCTTTCATGAGCCCGTGTGCTCTCTATGGGGCTGTTTGGTGTGTGTGTGTGTGTGTGTGTGTGTGTGTGTGTCTGGCTATCTAAAGTTAGGTCCCTCTTACTCTTCCATTTCTGTTAACTTCATTCCCCAGCTTCCTGTATCTTCCAGGACACCTGTACTCTGCCTTTTGTTTAATTTAGTTGGAAAATAGATGAAAGAATATGGGTAACTAAAACTGAAATGTCCTCTGTGTGACAGAAAATGCTGGTTGAAAAATGTGGCTTACTTGGTAGAAAAAATGACCCTTGATCATTTGGCCTTGTTGTTTACCCAATCTAGCTGTGAAACAACTGGCAGAAAGAAATAATGTGAACAGAATTTCCAAATCGCCATTCTTGAGGGACCAGGTGAGAGAAGAAAGGAAAGATGATGAATCTTCAGTGTTCACCTTGTTTGTAATAGGTTAGCTCTTTCTGATGAGGAAAGTTTACTAATCACAGTGAGAAGTGAGGAAGGAGTGGAATTCTAGGCCACGATTGTTATTCTAAGTGTTTGTACACCTGGAAAAATTAGTCTGGAGAACAACTCCCTCTCAGCATTAGTTGATAATTACTCATTTCACCCATTCCCAAATGTGAAGCCTTTCTAAGTAATGTATTTAGCTATCAATATTGAATCTACCATGAAAGTCACTTGGCATCACATGGGTGGCACCCTAAGTCTTGCTCCACTTTGACTAGTTGTGCACACCGATCACTGCAACTAGGCCGAGCATGGATCGAATGGCATCAGCACAATAGCACACAATCGCACTCACTGAGCAACAAATCGCTGTTGCAAATTCTCTTTATGTTTATGCTCCTCGGTTTGGTTCCATCTGATGCTTCCTTTCTTTGGCTGTCTTTTGATCATTGTAGGCAACAGATCCCCAAGGGAGAATTCTGAAGAGCTTTGTAAGGAGAGAACAGTTTTCTCAGAGTGCAGAAATTGGAGCTATACATCAGAAATTACGGTTTCTCTACCTCAACCTGCCAGTAAATGCAAGCACGTCATTTGTCACCAATGAAGGCTTACCACAGATACAACATTCAGCACAACAGGATCATTTAGCAGACCTCACGTATTTGTTTACCGATTGTATATCTTCATTTTCTCTAGGTCCTATCCCTTCTGGGCAAAGCTACTTTTGAGCTCTTTTTTCCCAAGGACTAGGTTCATTCTAGTGTACAAACCTACAAATTCTGAAATCTTTTCACTTTCACTTACTTCTATTTATGTAACTACAAAAAGCATGATTAATGATAAAGTTCATTGTATGAGCGGAACTGCACAGGATCAGTTAGTTACTTTTTTACCCAAAGTTAAAGACAACATCTGTAACAGAAAACTTTGATAGTAAAAAATCTACTCAATGAAATTTCTATTTATTTCCCAAAAGTCAAATCCAGAGAATTTGTGACTTACTCTTGAATTTTAGGAAGACTGGGGACACATTAAAACTGTGAGCCATAGGAGAAAAGCATCTAATTTTAACCTCATGCTTGGCATGCTTGGCTGGCAAAATATAACTTGTAACATCTCCTGGAATCTCATGCAAAAACACTCTAAATTCCTTAGCATGAATACCAGTGCCCTTTATAACTAGGTTTTCTTTCTTCTTTTTTATACTCACTCATGCCTTTCCATTCATTTTTTGGATACACTTGTCGTTCTTCCAAAAATAACAGGTGGAGCTACTTCCCAATGTAGTTACACTTACATTATTTTATCTTAGAAAATTCTGAGTCCTCTTCACTTTGCCTATCTCACATTCATTTGGCAGACTCCTCTACAATCAACAATATCCAGGTAAATGTCATCCCATTTTTTTCCCTTTATTATTCCCCATTCTCCTTCATCTTTAGGCAAATTTGAACTATATTGTAGTGCGCTTTCCTGGAATCAATTATTTACAACTATTATAATTTTCTTCACGTTATGTGAATCTGCATCCATCTTATTTTTTCATTAGATTGTGGGCTCAGCAATGTATCAGAGCAAGGCATATTGTCTGATACATGGAATGCATTCAATATAGGTTGCTAAACTAAATCACATGAAAAACAGTAGTGTCATATAAAAAGGATCAGGGACAGATGAGTGATCACTGCTGAAATACAAAAATTTTTTAAGTCACAAGAGGGGAAGTCACTTCACAGAGGCTATTCTGCAAAATACTATATCAATCAGAGGCATATTTTCAAATGTATGGTGACAGGTTTACTTTCTGACTTTAAGGATGTGAAATATATTGTATGTATAACTTGCTATATTTCATAAAAAAACTGAAGCCCAAATTTCTGAAAACAAAAGATACATTCACAGAACTTCACATAGGCTAATACAAAAGATGCTCACAGTAAAAGTTTTGTAATATTGGTAATGCAATTGAAAAGCTCTTGTTGGTTGAGCCAAAAAAAAAAAGATACATGTTTAGATTTGCCCAGAATTTTAGAAGAGAAGCAATATATTGCAATTTAAGCTGGATAGAGAGTGATTATATTACACACTAAGGAAATAAACATGAAGTTCTCCAGTGGCACACTCAAAATACCAAAACTACTACATTGTCCATAGGAAGAAATTAATAAATGATTTTCTTTTCTTGTATAGAGAGTGTGTTAGGAAGCTTTCTGTCACTATAGTTAAATAGTTGGGGTGATTAATTTACAGACCAAAAGGGTTATTTCGGCTCATGATTTTCAGACCCGTATTTTGATTCTTTAATGCACATAGCAGAGGGTAATGGGCAAGAGTACATGACAGAAGAATCTGCTCATTTCATGACCTGAAGCAATTTGGAGAAGAAAAGGAAGTGGTTGACTTCCCACAGTCCTTTCTGAGAGGAGTCCCCAGTCACTAAGGACTGCCCACCAGTACCCACCTCCTAAAAGTTTTACCTCCTCTAAAGAACACCACCCTAGCGACCAAGTCTTTAATACATGGAGCTTTTGCAGCCATTCACCAAACCTTAGAAGACAGACAATGAGGAAATTATACACTAGTGTATTTGTCTTTTATATGTCTTTCCTTGCCCAGCTTCAAAACCACCTACGTCTTCTCCTGTAAGTACATTTTTGAGAACTCTCAGTGAACACTTAATTATGCTAGAATTTTCTTCTCCCCTGCAGATACACTACATGGGGCTCATCTCTAATATGTCAACCCATATACTAAAGTTTTATAAATTATGATACTAGACAAGTAAAGGTTATGCAGTATTTTCATTTTTCAAAATTGATATCTCCCTAATGACCCCTTATCATACTCATTATATTTGTTGTGAGAAGAGGGAGAAAACTATAAATTGTCACCTAATAAAAACTCACACTCATCCTCTATAATCCCAAATAAAATAATTTCTCCTTTCATTAAATTATTTTGTTTCCAAGAGTTCCATTTCTTTCTACTATTTATCCAGAAATGGTAAGCCAAGGTTTGGAGGTAGGTACTTGCTTTATTTTAAAGACCAAGAGAAAAGAACCATTAGCTGTCTTCTTCATGAGTGTTGTTAGAACTGGATATACTGAAGGACAACTGGCCCCATTTATCTTCTCAGTACATTAAATGGGTATGCACAGTATAGTGTATTCCCTCGGTCATACTTACTCTCAGCAGGAAGATGCATGTTGATTTTAGGTCTCTGTGGATCCACCTTTATTTGTAGTACTCTACAAGCCTGTGGGACACAGGGTCATTTGTGGATTCATGACAAGAGAAAGAGAGAGAGAGACAGAGACAGAGAGACAGAGAGATCAAGAAGGAGCTTACTCTCAGGGTCGTTGGCCCACACACAGCCCCCTTCTCCCTGCACATCACAAGCACTGCCCACGGCACTATCTCTCTGCATTTCGATGGATGACATAGACAAGAAACACATTCAACATTGTTGGTAGACTTTTAAATTCTTCA
>RJWT010026726.1:0-15726 GCA_004365215.1 Cuniculus paca | reverse complement strand
TCTTGATTTCCAACATAAATCTGGCTAAAAGCCCCCAACAATAGCCATGCCACAGCTTCCACATTCAACTGCCTTGAAATTTCTTCTGCCAGATTTAATCAAGCCACTGCTCTTAATCTCAGTCTCGGGCAAAGTCTCTGGACATGAGCAAAATGCAAACAAACTTTCTGCCAAGCCATAGCACACATCATGTGGAGTCTAACAACCAATGCAGTCCTCCTTCCCAGCAGAAACCTCCTAAGCCTGGTCTTTACTGGAAAGCTTTCTATCAGCCTTGTGGTCTGAACTCTGACCAGAATCACCCCTAAAGAACAGCCTAAGCTGTTCCAGTTCTATGCATATAGGTGACATCTCTGAATCTTTCCAAACTCTTCCCACAAGCCATTCCCAAAGGCTCCTGAATCACATGGTCAGGTGCAGTCACAGCAACGACCCCACTCCTCTGGCACCAAATTCTGTCTTAGTTACTTTTTTCTTGTTGTTGAGACAAAATACCTGACGCTCAAAGTGAAGTAAGAAGAGGTTTATTTCTTACAGTTTTGGGGGTTTCAGTCCATACTCAGCTGGTTCCAAGGCAGGCTGGCATGGCTGAGGGGCAGCCATTCATGGAGGCTCCAAGCAGCAAGAGCCAACCTCGCAAAAGAGAGAAAAATATGTCTCCATTGCGACCTTACATTGTATGTCAGCTCCACCCTGGGCGGGTGCAGAACTCACACCACCAATCCCAGCACTAGACAACGAGTCAATCACAAATGCTAGATTCAGCTGCTTCCATGACTACATGAGGCTTGAGGGGGGGCACCTACAAACCATAATAACTTGATTCATGCTTCTTGAAAAGATAAAACAACTTATATTCCTTTAAAAGGCACCAATTTTTATGTTTTTACATCACTGTCAATCCTTTTATTACATATATCTTTTTTGTTTCCATAAAGAAAAAAAAACTTCACAAATAAAAAGCTTATATACAAATCACCTGATTCATATATAGAATGATATCTGAAGAACTTAGAAAAATTGGTATTTGTTCAATATAGAGTCAGAGGTTAAGAATTTTGAATATAGCCAAGGGTGGTGGCACACACTTGTAAATCCACCAGCACTTGGGAGGCTGAGGCAGGGGGTTTACTGCAAGTTCAAGGCCAGCCTGGACTACAAAATGAGTCCAAAGTCAGCCTGAACTGCATAGTGAAAACTTGTCTCAAAGAAAAGACAAAAAAAAAGAATTTCAAATATTAAGTGATATAATACTATGGTATATGGAGTATGTTACCGTAGTGTCAAGTAAATGCCTTAATTTTCTTCAGTAGAATGCCTGCCTTCATGGACACACTTAATACTAAAAGTAAAGAAAAGAAATCCACTGTTTTTCTGCTGACCTCAGGAGACACGAGCGCTTACAGGGCTGCACTGGGAGCTGCTGCCTGTACAGCAGAGAAGGCATGGAGGGATGGCATTCCAACACGCGTGAGCACTGCTAGTGAAAACAACAGACAAAACTTTCTGCAGCCAGAAAGTGCTTCTGTGAAAGAAGGCATAGAGCACCTTATTTTAAGTGGCTCCATGAAATACAGTAACCCTGTCTTCTATAGAAAATGGCAATACGAAATTAGCTAATACATCGTTTAATGACTTTCTGGGCAAGAAACCATATTATTTATTAAAGACATATCATAGTGTTAATATATTTATCACCATTACAGAGCCTCTCAAACAGTTGCAAAGAGAAAGAAGAAAACACTAAGATAAAATGAGTGCACACACATGAGGAAAAGTTGCATAAAGAGCATAATTATGTTATAAAAATAAACTCATTTCTCAATTACAGTACAAAATGGAGCCAATTCAGATTTAAGTTGCAATTGATACACTCCTTAAAAAGAAAGAAGCTGGTATATATTTCACTGATTCCTTTGCCATGGACCAGGACGTGCAGAGCCCTTGGCCCCCTTGAGCAACAGGAGCTCTGTGGATACCAAAAATCTGCTCAAGCTCAAGTCCCTTGTATAAGGCAGCACACAACTGAAACACAGCCTCCTGCATATTTTAAATCAATCTCTAGATACTTTATGTAAATGTTATGTAAATAGTTGCTACAAAAAGCCTGTTTATGTTCCGTATAGATGCAATCCCCACCCCCCAGTATTTTCCAATGAGGCTGACTGAATCCCTGGAGGCAGACCCCTAGACACTGAGGCTAACTGTATAGTTTCTCTAAGTGAACTGCGATCCTCTACCAGTGTTTTAAAGAGGACAGGGAAATACTTCATGGGAAATCAAGCTCCCTGGGCAAGCAGTGGTTAAAATTTGCCTTCCAGTCAGTCACAGTGTAAGTACCTTGTAGTTCTCTTCACCATAGAAGTCTCCCCATTCCCACTGCCACTGTCCAGAGTAATCAGCACCATCCCTATACTAGATTAGCTCAACACTTCTCAAATGATATCGAGGACTCCAACCTCAGCCTATGTAGTGAAACCAAAATGATCTCAAACACATCAGAACTATAATGGATCTTTTAATAATGCTAATCTGATTTTGCTCTACCTAGCTTATAAACCTTTTAATCCACTGACTGATGTTTAAACTCTTTCCTGACCTGGCCCCTCTTTAACCTGTTCAATGTTCTTTCTTGCCTCTAGACAGCCCTGAGTTATACATCTTTTCTTCAAGAAATCACTCTCAAGAGCTTAGTATACATTGTTCTCTCTCCAACTTGACTTTTTCCAATGAACGTTCAGGTGACTGACTACATGTAATTTTGCCTTAGGCAGAGCATTAAAATTTTATTCCCAAATAAGACTTCAGTACACACAAATACATATTCTACCTCAGAACCACATCCTTGGAACTTTATCCTTTCTGTCCTCTTTTCATTAATCAGAACTCCATGCCTTCTAACATGGGCCTTGTAATCTCATTTAATTTTGCTTTGCACATCTCTGTTTCTTTCTTGCTCTCCCCCTCATTCCCTCTTCCTCCCTTTTACTGATTTCTGTGTTATGTATTGTTGGTTTATATCTAAACTAATCTGTTCACCATGATAAAGCAAGTGCGCCTGCATTTCCAATATTCCCTTTGCATGCTTGGTTCCTTAAATTCCATAAAGTCCCATATTTTTTGAAGAAAAAAAATTACAATAAAGCAGAGTTATTAATCTTTTAAATTAATGAGTATAAATAACACTGTACTAATTATAATGCTGCTTATGTTCACCATCTTAGCTGTTAAGGGAGTTCAATGTTTCATGAGACTGGAGTCCCCTTACCCTTCACAATTTGGAATTTTTTAATAGCTGCCTTTGCAGATAGTGCTTCCACTGGCTGTCAAGGAAATTTCAAGATGGACAGGAGGATAGAACAGTATCTTGGCAAATGAGTACTGTTCCCCCATAATTACAGGAAGTTCCCAAAAGAAGAGAAACTGATCTAGCTGCCCCTCAGGTACTCACTGACATTTACACTGGTAAAAGACACATACATAAATAATTAAAATGAACATTATAAATGCTGTGATAAAGCTATCACCAAAGATTTGCATGACAGGATGGCAATAGTACATGTTATCAACGCTACCAAGAAAGGAATAAAGGTAGAAACCTTAAGGTTTCTTAAGAGCTTGTTTGGAAGTTCTAGCAGGAGAGCACAGTTACTTGTATACCCTTGACTTAAACAGTCCTCCTCTATCCAAGGTCCTCTTCAACTGGAGCAGCTTGAGGAGGCACACACGTGGAATGGTGAGGGAGCAAGGGGACACCTGCCCAGCCAGCCAGATCAGCTGAATCAACCCTGGCGATCCATGAGTGACAGACATCGCAGCCCACATCCAGAAACTTAACATTTCTGGAGCATTCTCTACCCACCAGGTATTTTGACAGGTTATATCACTTGGTCTTCACAACGATGCCAGAGTGGACTCTTTTTAGATCCTTATGTAGATGACAAAATCTCAGGCTCAAAAATGCTAGTCTTCTAAAACTCATACCCTTCAGGGCACACACTCCTATTCCTCAGGGCCATATCAATCAAAAAATGGAAGATCTAGCAATGCACTACTTCTTCTCTAGCAATTGAATCATTTTCATTTTGTGTATGACTGAACTAAAATCAGGAAGTTAAAAATGCCAACATATAGTGGCTGTTTGTGATGTTATGACTGAGTTTGTGAAAAATACCTGACTGGGTTTGCTATTGTGAAAAATACTGGACTATATTTGGTAAGAAAGTAATGTTTTATATATATATTTTCATCCAATGAGCTACATTTACCTAATCAGCTATCCATAACTTATTAAAAAAATAGGAAACACATTATATAGTAAATAGGTCACTTAATAAACATGGAGATATATTTTTAAACTTTTGCCAATAAACAAAGGTTTCAAACTACTTACCAAACCACTTAATTATATATAATATGAAAGCTGCAGGCATAAAACTTTAATAAAAAACAAGTACAGTAAATTCAAATGTAAGCTGAAGGAAGTACAAATCCTTGATTCTAAAAAATAACACCAAAAATCTCAACATTTATACATTTTTCTAGATTCAAGCCAATGTTTCTAAAGCAATTATTGCATCTTTATGCACAGAAGCAGTGTTACAAAGGACGCAGGGCAGGTAGACAGTAGTATTGCTAGCTTATATAAAACTAAAGTTTGAACTTTCACTTCTTTTGTACCTTTTGTTTTACTCAAACTATGAGTTTTAACCATTTTGCATCCTAAAATATTTACCTTTTTGTGAGTTGCTGCAAGCTTATATGTGGCACATATGTTAAATTATATGCCTGAGAAAACGATGACGAAGCAATCTCAGCTATAATGCTGTTATGTGTACACTTAGTCCCTATTTATCAACTGGTATAGCATTACTGTGTTCTTGAAAGATGTCTGGTAACATAGGCTATATAACACCACAAGTGAAATGATCTGAGATTTAAAGTCAGAACTTCAGTGGATGTAATAGAAACTCTTGACAGGCTCGCAATACACTGGTATGTCTTAAAATTTCAAATAGCTCTTTCAATGCAGTCTTCTGTCTACCCATTATTTCAAAAATACTTTAGTTATCACTTGATAAACAGAAGTACGGTAAACTGAAATTTTTTTAAATCAGTGACTTTCTGACTATTTTTTAAATTGTGTAACAGAAACAACTTTACCTTTTTACCCTAGACATATCTGCATGTGTTTGCATATATTATATGTCTACCAAAACTCATTTTTTCATAAAATTGCACCTATTCATATGTTAAAAATTGTATATTAAAATGTTATATTTTCCTATTCCATTCCATTTCATTCTTTAAAAAAATCTGACTAGACGAGTGTATAAAACTCTCAACAAATGATAATCTGTGTTTGAAGAGATGGAAATACTTACTGCTCTGATTTAATCATTACATTGTATACATGTACTGAATTAACCCAATGTATCCATAATGATACATAAAAATATTACATCTAACTTAAAAATAAAAATTAAATGCTAGCTGCACTCCACTAAAATGACTTCAGCATCAACTAAGTGGATCCTTGACTGAAACTTAGTGATTCCAATCCCTTCTCTCCACTCAGCTGTGGAAAATATCTTAAAGTAATTTATTGTCATTGCGATGCTCTGGTGGTCTGTCAGTGAGAGAAGTCAAAACTAACTTCCTCCCCTTTTCCCAATGACACTAGAGCACAGACACAGATTTTCAATAAAAAGCTGGAAGCTCAATGTGACAGAAGCAATGTCACTTGCCTATAATATCAGCACTCTAGCAGGCTGAGGCAGGAGGGCCAGGGCCAGACTACCCACTGTCTGCATCTTAGTTTCTGTGAATGCTGTCACCTGAACTGTGCAGTGTGCAAACTGTACACAACCTGTGCAGCAATGCTTTGCCTGAGCCCACCCCAGCCTGGAAACTCAGCTTGTTAGCTTTTCCGGAAAGTGCTGGCACTGTCATTTTCACAAGGGGATTGTGAAGTCCACCAGAAACCAGAAAAATAGGAAGACAGCCACCACCACCAAAACAGAAGAACCTTTACATTTGCAGTAGAGCCCTTAAAATTACTAAAAACTAAGTTTTTAAAAAGATAATGTATCTTGGGCAAGGAAGAAAAGAATCTGATAATGGCCATTTTGTGTTTATTTTTAAATTTTACAAAAAAGTAAATTTCATAATAAAACTTTGTAATTGCCTATTTCCAGCATCTAGAACAAGATAAACAGCAGGAGCTCGGGAAATATTTGCTGATTTCAGTTAAAGATTACGATGTAATTCAACTATGACTTCGCATGGGAAACACGTTTTCTTTTTTTAATCTTGTTTTATAATGTTATATATAATGTTTTAAACTGTTATACTTTTGCTCCTATCAAATTGACATACATTCTGGAAAAAATGTGTTTTAAATATAACCATGTAAATAATGATTATTATAGTTGCTGCGATGTCTTACTTCAATGACTTAGAGACTCCGAGAATAAAGGGTTCTATTGCCCTCCTATGGTAAATTTGTTGTACTGCATTCTCCAGGAATTTTAGTTTAGTACAACTGGAATTCTTTCTACTTTAAGGAGCAGAGAGGTTCCTTTGATTATAAATTTCTGAATTTCCTAAAGAAGTACACACACTTCTGCCCTCTGATGCACATACAGCTTCTGCGTTCCTTTCCATTTATACCTCAGAAATGTACTCCTTTCCTTGCTAATTTACAAAACATTGTTAGCTTCCTATTACCATATTAAAGGAATTTTTCTAAAAGTTACTTTCTGTATTAAATGGACACACAAAATAATTACAGTGAATCTGCATCATCATACATAGGCTTTGGTAAATGCAAATAACTCAAAATGGCTGAGTACCGTCAGCAATTTCCCTCAAGAGAACAGAAGTCAACAGTCTAGGAATTTCAGAGATTAATGATATTGGTCTGAACACTTTGAGCTTTTAAATGTAATGAAACAGTCTTTCCTTTAAAACAGTCTAGATCATATTCAATGGACTATACTCTTTTTCCTATAACACAAATACAGTCAGGCTTTCATATCTGCAGTTTTCACACCAGGGAAGTAACCACCAGCAAACTGAAAATAGGGAAAAAAGAACTGTGTCTGTAGTAAACATGTGTGGATTTCTTCTTGTCACTATTCTCTAAACAATACAGTGTAACAACTATTTACATAGCATTTACAATGTATCAGGTATTACAAGTAATCTAGAGATGATTTAAAGCATGTAGGTGGCTGTGTGTGGGTTATATACAAACACTAAAGGTTTTTAAATAAGGGACTTGAGATTTGCGGATTTTGATCTCTTCAGGGACTCTTGGCAGCAATCTTCTATGCATCCTGAGGGATAACTTGGATACAGAAGGATCACTTCTAGCTTCTTCGTAAAGTGGCATGTAACATGCCACCGTGAAATAAACAATATAGAGAATATTATGATGAGGAACTGAACTCAAGCAATGGCTCTGATGACAGAGAAGAAATCTGAGAATGTGGTATTAGCTATTGCTAGAACATGGGGAATGAGGTTTTTAAAGTCTACATTTGCTTCAGCAGCTGAGTGGGTGTGCCATTCAGAGACAGGAAATGGTATTTTCAAACACACTACAGTTGAGGTGCTCCAGGAAACAGCAAGTTCAATAGGTTTGAGGATATGGAGCTCAGCAGAGACAGGACTATAAATTATCAATCATTAAGTCGCAAAACAAACTTGGATGATAATCATCAAGACAGCATTCAAAGCATGAGAAGAAATGAAGGTAAGCTTGGAGCTGGTATCATTTAAGTTCACCCTCATCGTTCTTAATAGAGAAACTGTACAGTCATAAACTTGGTTCATGTTGGGCGAAACTGAAAATGAGTTACAGTCCATTTCGTGGATCAGAAAACTGACAATCTAAGAGTTTAAGCGACTTTACTTGAAGCTCTTATCTGTAGAAGTGAACGAGAATTCAGGTTTAATTGCACCAGAGGTGTTGCACCCCACCAAATATTCTCTTTCTAATACTATTCTCTTTCTAAATACCACTTCTCCTTCTGCTTTTTAATTCTTCAGAGAACAGTAAAAGATTGTTCAATAATTGTTTGATGGCAATAGATGTTTTCATACATACCATAAAGACCAAAATGTTATATTTCCAGGAATGGTCTTCCAAGTATATAGTGTGTTATGAAATAAGACTCCACATTTACAATTCAAAACATGCTTCTTGTGGTCAGCTCTATAATTATGCATACAAAATAGCAATTATATCAAAAAGAGAATGTTTATGACTTCAAACAGCAAAATAGCTATATATTTTTTATAGACTTTTAAAACCTTAAATGGTGGTGAATAGTTAATTCTACCATATATCTTATAACACAGTTTTGCAACTGCTCAATGAAAAAAAGCAAGGAGTAAGCAATTTCTCTACAGTACCTGCTTGGTTTGGCCGCTGCCAGCTTGGAGACTTGATCGCACTGGTGGCGCCCACTGGCTTGAAGGCGGCAGCTGCCGTGAGGCTGGCCACCCCTGGTCTGCTGGAGCCAGTGCTCTCCACACTCCCCAGCCCACTCCGAGTTAAAGCTGCAGATGAAGCCAACGGTTGAGAAGGTTCCTGAATATTACTGCAAGGAAATAAACAAAATCAAAAGAGGGAAAAAAATAAGGGAAAAGAAAAGAGGCAGCACTTGTTCTGCAGCTTGGGAATTCTCTTCAAAAGGTGTGCCATGAGAAACCAGGCTGCTGAAAAGCTTACATGAGCAATCCCTTTAAGTAATAAAGTAATTTCCTTTCCCCATCCTATCGACATTTCAGAAGAGCCAATTGGATTAAAATAATAAATTATTGGTGAATTCCTGATAATCTCTGAAATGGCACAATGTTTCCCCTTCTTGCCATTTTTCTGGTTGTTTTATGAATTAAGCTTCTCTGACACCCCATCACATAGTCTTTTCACGTGCACATTCACTCAGTAAATATGTAAACACCTACTACAGGCCAGATACTGCTCCACATGGTGATAAAGACGAGACAACATCCCTGCTTAACAGAATGTCTAGAGATTGCACTACCATGATTTTCTTTCAACCAGAGTTACTTGCTTAACAGGAGGTCTTATCTGTCCTAGTTTGGTTTAGAAATCATATGGCCTATATTACCAAGTCACTTGTTAGTTATATTTGTATATACAACAGAAAGTAATAATTTGAGGTGGCACAAATGATATAACACATGCTTTGGAAAGCTACAATAAGGAAATTATTTTTTCAAAAGTAATAATAATTTCCCCAGCGTTCTAGAATCTCAGGTGACACCTAACACAGTAGGTATGTGACTGTCTACTCTTACAAAGGGCAGCTTGCAAGTTGACCCTTGAATGGTATGCAGGAGTTTAGCTGATAAACTGTCCCCTGCAGCAATATAAAACATTCTCTAAGTGATAAGAATGGCTCATGGTGCCTAAACTGTTTGTAGAGACAGCATAGTTTATACTGAATATACTTCCGTTGTGACAGTCTGAAATATAGGTACAAACTGTGCACAGGATGCCCGTGTAACAGGTCCCCCCCCAAAACCTGGGTCCTCAATCTCTAATGAGCTTCTCTGCTATATAGCACTTTGCCACAAGTGCTAGTCCTCTTTGCTGGAGGAATTTAGCATGTTCATGTGACTCCTGAGAGAAGACTCTTACAAGTTTGAGCCTCATTTTTTCCAGGCATGGTCCCATGCACCTTTTTAGTTTGTGAAGCCTGCTTTGTATTCTTTCGCTATAAATCTTAGTCATGAGTGCAACTATTTACTGAGTCCTTTAGGTTAGTCTAGTAAAGCACAAAACTTGAGGGTGGTCCCGGAGCACTTCAACACTAAACAATTTTGAGAAATGAACTATAAATTCTTTAACTTTCATGAAATACTGCTTCTTATGCTTGTCCTTTCAAGTTCAAGTAAAACAGAGCCATCAGCTCTTATTATTTCCCATCAGTTTATTGAAAACAAAACCTTGCTTGATGTTGAAAAATACAATGAAATGTGTAACACTTTAAAATTTTTTATCATAAATAAAAAGTATAAAATTACTTACTTAATGGGAATATTGAAAACAGCTATTACTAAAAGCAACACAAAAAGCATTAATGGAAACAATTCAAACAGTATTGCATAGTTGTTAAGTGTGCACCTTTTAAGAGCTCTGTAACAAAATTATTTTCCTTTTCCAAGTCTTGGTTACCTAAATTTCAGATGAGGATAATAGTTTGTTGGTAAGATTTCCATGAGGTTTAAATAGAATGATTATATAGAAAGTACTTAGCCTACTCTAAGGCACAGAATATTAACATATGAAAAGGATAATTGATGTATTCAAATAATAAAAGACTAGTTTCCAATATTTTTTCTCATTACAAATAAATAATTCTGAAATACTTATGTACAAGTCATTCTTGTTCTAAGATTAAATTCCTTGTGATGATTTGTTAAAAATAACTAATAATCTAGACAATCACAGTTCTAAGAAGAAAACTATGACCAAGCTGTATCACAAGGTATAAGTGAAACAAATAAAATTCAGGAGAAAAATCATCACCATTTAATGCTTAGTAATCTGAAGGAATTAAACCTTAATTCCAGAGGAGTTGTCAGACAAGCTGACTTAGAAGAGAGCAAGCAGAGTGACAGGAATCCAGTGCCAAGCCCAGTGAAGTCTGGTGATGGGAAGTGGCAGGACTGAGCCAGGGTATGAAAAACAGAGAGGCATGAGATCAATCCTCACACAGCTGATGCATGGATTCGCTCAGCAGGCTGTCTCCTGTGTGTCCAATGTCAATGAACTGAATCTACAGATTTGGTGCCGGAAAAGGAGGTGCTTCCTAATAGGAAAACTTGTCCAAAGGAAAAATTGTGTTCCTTGCAATGCTTTTCATGAGAGCCCTGGCACCCAAAGGTGCTTAGTTAACTCTAGGCAAAGGATGGAAAGGCTACAGAATGGATGGAACCAGTAAGAGGTGCGGGGCTAAGGTACAGTTCAGCACGGTGTTTAAAGCCTTCTGAAATAAAGTCGTAATCTACCTGCCTCATCATACTGTCTCTGGCTATGTCACAGGAACTCCACTGTGGCCACTCCGATTCTCTCTTCAAAACTGCTTGTCTTTCAGGCTTTACATACTACATATTTTCCCTTCCCTCTCTCTGCACCCATCCAAATCCTATTCATGATTTACAGAAATAACAATAATATCCATCTTGCACTGTGTTCCATACTAAGCAAGCAACAAATACTACTTAACTACTCAAGTTTTTAGAAGTAGACCCATTCCTCTTAACTCATGGAATTTATTAATAGAATTAAATATAATTTTATACTGATTTGTAATAACTGTCTCTAAATTGTTAATAGAAACTTCTTTATGTATCTTATCTCCTCTAATATATTATAAACTACCTAAGGTTGGGAATTTACTGTGACTTTGGGTATACAACTTAAAATTGGTAAATTTCCTCACTCATAAAACGGTGTAGAAATGCTGCCTTTATTACAAGGTTATTTTAAGAAGGAAATTAAATTCTAAAGAGTACTCAGAACAATTGCCAGCACAGAGTACAGGTGAAAGCAATGAAAGGAACTATTATTTCTAATTCTTATATCTAGTTTAGAGTTGATAGGTGCTTTTACTAAATAAAAACTCACTTAACAATTTTGCTTCTAAATGTAGTTTATGGGTAGTTCTGAGTCTAGGATATTAATACCAGATATAAGCTTGCTTTGTCAACTCAATTTTAAATAACATAATATTTCTTAGATTTCCATGCAGTAAGTATCAAATAAGCCAAAAAATTTAATTTTGACTGTAGCCTTTGAACACAGGTGTTTCACTTTTTCGTCACTGGGATAAACTACCCAACACCCACAACTTAGCCACACAGATTTTGTCTGTGGTCAATGAGCTTAGGTAAAATGGGATGGCAGAGGGCCTTGGTGGAGGAAATGGTGTTCCGCTCATGGCAGCCAAAAAGCAGAGTAAAAGGAAGAGTCAGAAGGGAGAAGTCTCCTTCCAGGCCGAGCCCAGGGAGCCTCCTCTTCTGACCAGGCCCTGCTTCCTAACCTCACCTTAGCTCCAAACTGAAGAGCACGGTGCCCCGGGATGCAGAGCCCTCCTCCCCGAACATGTGGGCCTCTGGGGGTCACTGGAGAGCAGTGATGCAGAACCTTTTAGAGCTCTCAGGGACACATGTGCACCGGCTCCCCATCACTGTTCTGGGTCTAAACACAACAAGCTTGCATGTATTCACCCCTCAAAGCAAGATGTTTCAATCTTTTTTAGATATAAAGTGCTTGAAGCAGATTATAAAAAACTATAAAACTAGGTTATAAGCAAGAAAGTTGGTCCATTTTTATGCTTAAATTCAGGATTGATCAACAGTTCGATTTTCTCTGAAGAAATAAAATCCTTATTTAAAATATTTAATGTAGTAATGAGTGAATATTAACCTAATCACATATCTAAATATATGATGTCCAAGATTCTAAAAATTTTGTCTTTTTTCTAATGATTAACTATTGGCTACTATTTAAAGAAAACATATAAATATTACATATAATGTACTAAAGCCAAAAGGATTGATAATGACATTAGTCATACTATTTTATATTTAGAAATAAAATGTTATCTGTAATCACTAGCAGCATATTATGTAATTTATTAATATAGCATAGTAACTACTTAGATGATTATGTTATTTCTGAACTCATTATTTAAATATATTTTTCAAAATTTAAAGTTGCTTCAAGTATACCAAACTTCTAAACAAAATAAAATTCTAAGGGATTCTAGTAAGGAAATCAATATAAATTCATCAAGAACTTCTGCTAATACAACAGATGCTGAAAAGTCAATTATGGTTATTTTCACAAGTCTGCCAAGTAAACAAAGACTAAAATGAAATAATAAATTAATATGAAAGCGTGTCACAGTTTTTGTTTCATGTTTTAAAAACCGAAAATGGAGAAAAATGTACTAGCAGAGTACATGATTCTTTTCAAAACTAAGCTAATGAGGGAAAAAGAAAAAGGAACAAGAGTTAACATTCCGTGTCAACAACTGGTTATTTTGGGTTCACATTCATCTCTCATGTTGTCTATTACAACAAATAAAGTTCAGTTACAGACTGGGAACAGTTGTCAATTTTAAGTCTATTATCAAAGAGAAAACTGCTTGAACAGTAAGCAACTACATGTTTAAATAAGGAAAAAGGCATCTCTATATCACAGGTTTAATAATGTCTATGCTAAATAGTTATTTGCTAAAATCTTACCAACAATATTATATACTAGTATTCACACACTGAACTGGAAGGCAAGGAGTATTTCTGGATGGGCACTAACTACAAGGAACACTGTATTTTATAGAATTCTTCCATGAGAACTCTATAAAAGGACCTGGATATATAGAGGTTCATGAGTGTCCTTTTTTCCAGGAATCTGTATTTATAATAAAATTTTTATACTTTCCTAAGCAAAATTCCTGACAGTTTTTGCACCAAGGCTCACAGAACTAAATATACTATCATGGTAAGAAAGAGGTTTGGTATTATACTATTGTTATAATTTTAAAGGTTGTTGTCACACAAAGCAAGGAGATAAAACATCTCTGACACTATGTCATTCATCTGCCTGTTTGGGCAACCCTCTAAATTAACATGAGTTTTCTTAGCAACCCACATTCCTGCTTTCCAGAATGCCAACTAGCCTACCTTGTTAAGAACTGTTTTCCTCTCACAACATTAAATATATTTTGTCTGTACTCCATTGCTATTAACAAAAAGCAAAGACAATGACTACTAACACTTGCTCTAGAAATGGGTCTGTGAATAACTTCACCAGACCTTAACTGCATACCCATTTCTGTGTGAGTGAGAATAGGCACCCTTCTGGAGAGATCTACATACAAGCATAGGCACTTTTCTGGAGAGAAGATTTATAGCAGTGGTGGCGAACCTATGGCACCCCTGCCACAGCTAGTTATTGGTATCATTGAAAGCTCTAAAAGGTTGGCCATCACTGTTCTGCAGCATTCCACCAAGTTCTTAACATGTGGAAGTGTGGTCAGTAACCCAGCTCTGTACAGACTTAGCCCTGACAAGGCAAAACTTTTGCTTATTTAACTCTCACAATTCTGCAGCATAAAATAATTATGGGTAATGTTTTTTTTCCCTTGAAGCATGATGTTTCTACTGTTTAAACACCTCCTGTAAAAGTAATCCTAAAGTTAAAATCAAACATCTTGAAAACCTCTGTAACACTGAGTAGGACACAAGCACTGACAGCCAGCCTAGTTGTATCAAGCTATTACTGGTTACGATCATAGTTATATACTCTGTCACTGATTTTATGTTGTCAAAAATGATTTTATACAAAATGTTTTAAGAAGTAAAAGAAATACTTTTATACAGTTAACACACTGAGATGACCATTCAGTGAACACTTGGGGTGTTTTTATTTCCCACATTGTGGCTAATAGTTCTGGTCTAACCACAAAGTCAGGAGAGATACTAATTGCTGAGGTTTGACACTGCTGTGTCAACCTCACAGGGATCTGGAGAGTCCCCTGAGGGTCTCTGCTAGACCTGGTGCCCAGCCTGTGGCCTGACAGGGAGGCAGTGGGACCTGTGGGAGCTGAGGCACAGTGCAGAAAGTAGGCCAGGCGGGTGCACTGTGGAGGACTACGGGGTCCCAGCCCCTCTCCCTCTGCTCCCCTGTCCCCTGTGATATGAGCAACTCTGCTTCACAGCACACTCCCCATGATGGTGTTCTGTCTCGCCACAGGTCTAAAAGCAACATAGCCATCTATCTGACTATGGACTGAAACCTCTGTGACAAAACTACCTTTCCACTGGGCGTGGTGGTACACGCCTGTAATCCCAGTACTCGGGAGGCAGAGGCATGAGGATCTTGCTAGCCTAGGCTACATAGTGAGTTCAAGGCCAGCCGGAACTACATAGCAAGACTGTCTCAAAAACAAACAAACAAACAAACAACAACACAAGAAACAAAAAACTCAACCTTTCCCTCCTTATAAGCTGTTTACTTCAAGTATTTTGTCACAATGATGGAAAGTTTACTAACAAACATTACTCAAAAATAGTTAAAATTAGTTCGGTTTTCAAGCAAAACTCTCATGTTTAAGAACTGTGATAGTAGCCAATCAAAATCAATTATTATGCTTTTTCATTTTTTTTTTTATGAGCAGAATATATTTTTTGAGAGAAAGAAAGCTTTTGTCTGAAAAAGAGGAGGAGTCCTGAGTGGGTTTTCTAGGGACTTTTATAGAGTAAAACCACAAGGTCAGACGGATCCAAAATGGGAAAAACCTGGGAACTCACAAGACAGACAGGCATGAGGTGGGACAGAACTATGGTTAACCAATGAAATTAACTGTTCAGGTAAAATTGACTAAATCAGGGACAAATAGGGAAGTGAGTCACTTAGCAAGGGAGCATTCTTACAGAGCAGTGACCCTTACTGTAGGGGACTGGGATGGTGGCTCTCAGCTTCCTCAAGGTGATCCACACCTATTTAGAATATTGATACTTGGGTGTGGTTGCATTTGTTTTGCCTTTTGTCTTGAGATGTGGCCCACAGCAGGAGGTGTCTGACTCCTCCAAGGTCACAAGACATTGGTCCTCTGTGTCTGGCCCTGTCTGACTGCCTATCATATTTCTTTCTAACTCAACTGTCTATAACATTCC
>RJWT010026725.1:0-15732 GCA_004365215.1 Cuniculus paca | reverse complement strand
TGAATTCTTTGCTTCAGACTAATTTTTTTTCCTTACAAATCATTGTGGGGTGCAGTAATGACAGCAGTATCTATAGCTAAAATGCACACACCATGTGTCAGTCTGGCTCTTGGTTCTTCTGTACATTACCATCACAGATTTTCTCTGTGATCTACAAGGGAGGTGTGCCTGATAACCCCTCAGTTACCTTAACTTTTCCACTGATCCCATGGGTTCAAGCAACATGTCCTAGTGACTTCATCAGTAAGAGGTGGAACAAGGTTGTAGCAAGGAGAAGACTGAGCCTCTGGGCTGCCTTCTCCTACCAAGGGCAGGGTTGAGGGGAACAATGCTAGGAAACACCCTAGGGGCTCTGGACAGATGAGGCCGTGGGGTTGAAGTTATGACACCCATGAGATGGCACAGAGAGATTTTAAAAGTAAATCAGAAAGCACTGTCCCCATTTTGCAGACTAGGAAACAGGTGTAGGGAGCATCCAACAAGTGCTGGTGGAGAGCCCAGGTGCCAGGGCCCTCTACAGGAGTATGTTGACCTATGCAGAGGTCTATTGCTGCATGAATGAGCAAAGTGCAAGCTTCCGTTGATGTGAAAATATTGTCCACTAATACAATATCATGCATTGGCGCAGCAGCATTCTACAATACGAAGGGGCTTTGGAGAATAGCGTTCCTTCTCTCCCCTTGCAGAGTGAAAAACTGAGGTGCCGAGAGAACAGATGCCACTCGCCTGAAGCTGCACACTGCTGGCTAGTGGCAGAGCCAAGAGAAGGTCTCCGAATTTCTGCCACCTAGTAACTATTCAGGAAGCAGACCATTTTGGAGGGTGGGGAATGAGAAGGGGATTGCTTGATTATCAGTGAAATCGATCAACAGAGTCACTATTTAATTAAAAAATATATCAAAACCTTTCTTGATAATGATCGACCTGTTACACTGGAGCAATTAAAGTAGTGATTTTATTTACTGAGTTACTGCCAACTACTATGATTTTTTTTGTAATACCCTTGTGATAACTCAATTGGAAATATGTGGTAAGACAGAGTAATATAATGCCTTTTCTTAACATAACTAGTGCCACAGCCAACTGGGGAGTTGATCAGATGGGTCCATTTGCACAGCTGAGATCCCTTTTGTGCCATTCTGTCTCCGATGGCTCTAGAGGGACCTGTAAGGACTCTGAGATGGGCCCATATTTGAGCTGGTGAAGTACACCCCTATGTGCTCAACTGCTCAGAGGCCACTGTGCATTAGAGGTAATTAGGAATGGATACTTTTTAAGATTTAAATATTAGCTTTTTTAAATGAAATTTTCATTGAAAGTTTCATGAAACAGGAAGGCAACCGCTATGAGCTGAATGATCATGTCCTCTCAAGATGCATGTTGAAACCTAACCCTCCTCAGTGGAACAGCATGAGGAAGTGGGGCCTTTGGAAAGTGATTAGACCATGAGTGTGGACCCTCACGAATGGGATTACTGCCCTCATGAGATGGCTCACAGAGCTTCCTTTCCTTTTCTGCCACAAAAAGGCCAGACAACAAATCTATGGGTGCCTTGACCTTGAAGATCTCAGTCTCCAGAACTGTAAGCAATGGATTCCCTGTGTTTGGAAGCCACTCAATCTGTGCTATTTTGTTATAGTAGCATGAATGCACCAAGAGGGCATCATACTTCCCATTCCTGTGTTCCAATCTCTAGACTTTATCAAGGAGTAAAGGCCTATAATTCTCTGAGTAAACAAGGTCACATTTCTTGTGGTGAGCACTTATATCCAGACATGCAAAGGCTAAAAGCCATATATAGATGTTGGACTTTGAATAGGGAAAAAAAAGTCCACATTCGTTAAAAACTTTGTTTCCCTTTTCCCTCTTCATGTGCTCCACGACACTAATGCTCAAAGAAAGAATTCCATAATCAATTAAAGTTGAGGAATACTACTGATACAATATTGCCTTTGCATATTTAAAATATAAGTTCTGAATGTTAGGAATCAATAAGTCAAGTTAATATTTTATTTATCATTTTTCATTTATCTGCCCACAGAATGCAATCTTTGTATTATACTTATTAAAAACTTGAAGAACCCATTTTGAAGAACTCCTAATGGGTCAGAACTAGCCTGAAAGCAGTTTTTAACAGTGAAGGCATAGACAACAGAATGGACCATCTATGAGGGATCAGAAGACCTGGATTCTGGCCTAGACTCTTCCATTAATTTGCTGTGTGACTTTGGGGAAATTATATGCCTCTCAGCTTAAATTTGCTTACTTATAAAATAAGGGGCTATAATTAGATCTTTCCTAAGGCCCCTTCTGGGTCTGGAGTACCATGATTTTTCTGATTTGTCCAGACTTACCTGGTTGTAGGCTGTTTGCTTTCTTATCCTCTGTCACACTTAAGTTGATCATTTTAGCATTCTGGAATCTCTCCCAGACCAGAAAAAGTGAGTCATGATATTCCCAGGGCCATTGGGGTCAGATTTCTGCGGGTGTATTTTTAGCCTACCATAGGATGATAGCTATGTCAGTCAGTTTAGCCCTCCTTCTCTGTCTGTCTGTCTCTGTCTGTTTGTCTCTATATCTGTCTCTCTGTCTCTGTCTCTTTATGTCTCTGTCTCACTCTGACTCTCTGTCTCTCTTTCTGTCTGTCTGTCTGTTTCTGTGTGTGTGTGTGTGTGTGTGTGTGTGTGTGTGTGGGTGGGTGTGGGTGTTTCCTCCACACAGTACTCATCAGTGAGTGTTATGGGAACAAACAGGAGACCTGACTCCTCTGTTCGAGGAGCACCAGTCTTGTTAGGGAAAGAGCCAGGACCCTACACAGGAACAAAAGGCCACATATAGCAATGTGTTGATGGGTCCAGTGTTTAGAGAGATCTAGTGGGGATTTCCCTGAGGGTTGGGTAGTCACAGAGACCCTGTGGACACTGAAAGGCTTCATACTGGAAGGTTGTAGAATTCAGAGACCTGGATAAAAAGGAAAATAGCTTGAGACACAGAGATGTACAAGGTGTGTTGTAGTTTGGTGAGTTTCCCACTAGCATGAGTGCACAGAAAATGGGACATCACGCAAAGCTAAGGGCTGCAAACAGACAGCAAGAGCTTTTGAATGGCAATGTGATCAGGCTCCAGGGTCATGAAAGCAACTAGGAAACACTGACATTGACATTTCTTCAGAAAACGGATCTTGAGCATGATTGGAGCCTGACAACAGAGCGGTCACTGTTCATGAGCTTCACACATGTCACCGAACACGGAGCCCTCAGTGAGTTTTAGCCTCCGCCTCTCAGCCTGGAGCTGCTGAGGCATGTTGCAATGGAGCCTGAGAGATGGGGGCCCTTAAACGGGAAAGGGCTCAAGGAGGAAATCCAGCTGCTTAAGGCTCAGATGCAGAGAAACGGAGGCAAACCTATCTTGTGGGCAGATGTGGAAGAAGGGGAAAGAGCCATGAAAATTTTACCTTGAAATAAATAAAGTTTCTCTGCCGATTCTAGACCATCAACCAAAGCATCAGGTTCTAACAGAGATTAGGCATCGCCCTGTGTAATGTCTAACTTTGGTGATAATGAATGGTAATGGGGTCTCTCCTGCTTTACACAGTAGGACAAGGAAAGAGAAATGAGAGGGTTGTGCGAGGGAGACCGAACCTCTGTTCCACGTTCGACCACAGGAAGTACTTGATCATTTTCTTTTATTCTCATGAAATAGAAGACAGAGTAAGCAGCCATTATGGCAAACATTTAAGCAATGGTTAAAAGCTAAGTCTGTTGACAGCCTATCTTAGTAGAACGCATAGCATAGACAGGTCCTAGAATTGGATAACCTCATATCACTCTTTAGAAGTAACTTCTCCTGTCTTCTGACCATGGTCCGGTTGACTTAGGAGTCCAGACAGCCACATGCATACTCTCTGGAAGGAGAGGCTAATCTGCACTGTGTGGAACTTCCCTGAATTAGCAGGGACCCTACAAATTGGGAAAAGCTTCCTGAGACTCCCTTTTGAGATTTGTTTTCCTCCTTTTTTGCTATGTGCTAAATTTGGAGCTCAAACCTTTAACATAATCATCTTTTCTCCAGCTGTGCACTGGGTTGCTAAAGACCCTCATGCTTGCGTGTTGGTGAAGCCTGGTCCATTCACTAGGTAATGATTAGACATGTCTAATAGCGTCTCCCAGTACAGATCCAAGATCACTACGAGAGTCTCTTAAAAGACTGGGTGGATGGCATATGCATGGGAATCAGCTCCAATGACTTTATTTCCAAGTGATGGGAACTCCAACGTGAACTGGTAAGGACAATAACGGATTTGTTGACTCACATAACTGGTACGTCTAAGTGTAAGAGGGATTTGAGGATCACTGTGCAGCTTTCCTTTTTTCCTCTCTCTTCTGCCTCTTATGGCCTTGACTTTAACATATGACTATCTCCTTCCTTTGAGAGATAGTAGCTGAAGAGTTTTGGGGTAGTGTGTTTTCATATCCAAGCCTGGGGTTGGGGGAGAATTTCAGCCCTAGAAAAATGAGAAAGATTTTTTTCTTATTAATAGGACCCTAAAACACTTCTTTCATCTCTCATTGGAAGCAAAATGAAAGCCAAAACTACTTGTGAACCAATCACAGTAGCTCAGGGGCAGAGCTTTCCTGCTTACTGTACCAATCAGCACCCCCCACCAGGCATGGTGGTACACATACACAGTTTCAGGCACATCCCTGATACAGAACGAGGGAGGGGGAATGCTGGAGGGTGAAAGGAAGGGATTTTTATTTAAAAAAGAAGATTAAGAGTTGGTGTTGGAGAGGCCATCAGGAACATTCATTGATAGGAGTTGGGCCTTATGTGGAAAGCTTGCTGATTGACCATCATTTCTGAAGCATCATTCATGTATACAACGCTGCATCCGGTTCTTTGTGTACGTGCTTCCTGCTATTTTAGCTAAGCAGAGAACATAGTATCACGCATCCAGAGGTAAGTGTCCCCTGGAGATGGCCTGGTAAGTTGCTCTATAGTCAACAATGCCCCAAATTGTCCCCATTTCTCTTCTCTACTGTCCTTAGCATCTGCTTCCCCAGAGACTGCCTCCCCTCATATTTTCCATGTGGTTATTGCAACTTGACACATGACCATAGAGAAGAACAAACAGAAACCATCCTTTATGATTCTTAGAGAGAGCACATTTCCCCAAAACATTGCCTGGACCCTGATCCAAACCATACTGATCAGTAACAGATGGAGTTAGGTAGTGTTTTTCAGGCTCTCTAGGTCTCAACTGTGTCCTATGTAATCAAAAGGATAATAATAGTTCTTGAATCATAAACACTTATAGATGTCAATGGAATGATCTCCCTGAAGCACTGAATCCCAGCTCTGTACCCTGTTTTCTCAAAAAATGACTTGCTGGCTTTTCCTGAATGTTGATTGGTCTGAATGGCCTGTATAGATTGCCTCTGCATAGGCAGAATTCAATGTGGAACTTTTAGGTGTCTATGGCCAAAATGAAGGTCAAAAAATGGAAGGTTTGGGGAATTCTTTCCCTTTTATTGAGCCCTTTGATAAATCTCACCTTCAAGAGCTCCCTCATTAATAATCCTAGGATAGTCATTCTGCTTGAGCCATTATTTTTGCAGAGAGACCCCAATGCGCATTCCCTTGCCCGCAGAAAAAGACTAAAAACACATGTGTCAGGAACTATTTTTAGTGCCCTACAAGTCAGATCTTCCCCTTTTGGCATTCTCCAGTCCCTCAGACCTTTTAGACTTACTACTTAAATATTTATAAACTGTTACAATTATTTATTAAAGGTTTATGTTGTTATTATAGTTAGTGTGGAATATTCATTTCTTCCTCCAAAACTAACAGGACTTTCCATTAAAGGACATGTGTAAACAATGCAGTAAATTATCTCTTGAAACAGTAGAGAAAGTTTCCCTTTCTTTAGACAAACCCAAGTGCCCTTATTTAAAAGTAGGGATTCTACCTTATTGGAAAATGCATGGTTCATGATTACTCAAACGTTATTTCATGCAGATTTTGGAAAATTTTAATGATTATCCCAGAGAAATTTTGCCCTCAGATATTACCATCTAGTTGGAAGTAAGAGATGAACTCATAGTTGGTAGCTGACTACTGTTGGTGGTTGTGTGTGCACACACAGGTGTGCATCTGTATCTCTTGTGTGCATATATCTGCAAACAGGAATAGGTGAAATCTTAGTCTCAGTTTAGATTCATTCATTCAATTTAATATACTGTGAGCACCATGCTTGAAGTCAAAGGCAATGAAATGGGTAAGAAAGACTGTACTGAGAGATTCACAGGGACTAATGGAAGAAAAATAAGTCATAAAATAACAATGATACAAGTGTCTTTAGTTGCACTGACATGTCAGCCCCAGTGGTCATGGTCATTTTGATTTTGAGAAAGAGCCTGAAGTCATGTGATGCCAGATCTAACTACAAAGGTGAATGAGGACACACTATAATGTTTCTACAAGCCTGCCTTTCCATTAGATGGCACTCAGCAGCAGCATTCACTATATTTTTTATCCCACCTCATAAAGACACTCCCAAAAGACGACTTCCAGAACTGCTTCAGAAAGTGGCAAGAATGATGGGATAAGTACCTTTGCAATGTAGAGATACAAATTCAATGTAGAGGTACAAACAGGGGTGGAGCTAAATTTTATGGATTCTCTGATGTATGCATGGCCCTACATGCATTATGTGAGGCTGAATTTGGAAAGAATCCACTGACTTAGTTAGGATTGGAAGTCCTATTTGAGTCAGCTATTCTGCTTCTGGGTATATTCCCAGAAGAAGTGAAATCATCATACCACAGTGATATATTTGCACCCATGTTTATAGCAGCACAATTTGTAATAGCCAAATCTTGGAAACAACCCAAATGCCTATCATTTGACGAATGGATAAAGAAGGTGTGGTACTTTTATACAATGGAGTACTATTCAGCTATAAAAAATGATCACATTGAGGCTTTTATAGGTAAATGGATGTGACTTGAGACCATACTCATAAGTGAAATAAACCAAACTCACATGTGTAAACACTGCATCATCTCCCTAGTATGAGAAACTGAAAGACTCAGTAAGATACAAAATCCCCCATAAATATGGGGGAAATGTTCTGAAGTCCAATAATACTTTTATTCTTTGATTTGATTGGTTTAAGTCTGTTTTCTACTATTTGATTACAATATGTGGGAAGATAGGAACAGCTTTTTTGAAGAAAACAAAGGACATTAAGGCAGCCATTATTGATTTCTTATTGTCTGATTTGATGGCCTGTAATGCTTTCACTCTTTTGTTTTATCTGGTTTTATATTACTTTGTTTTGTTTGAGTTTATTGTGTGTGAATGTATGAACAACCATTTTGAAGAAGGCAAGAGACACTAGGGTAGCCATTGTTAATCTCCTGTTGTTATGTTTTGAAGACCTGTATTACTTGCAGTGCTCTGTTCTGAAATGCTATGTTGTGTTTGACTCTGTGAAAAAAAAAAAAAAAAGAATCCACTGAATTTTCCTTGAAATGAAACTTTTTTTCCTTTACTGGTTTGCTAACTCACGGTCACACAAATCATGACCTAGCTCAGTGGCTCTTCCCTAAGAGAGATTATCCCCTGGGGACATCTGGTAATCTCTGAAACCATTTTTGGCTGTCATGAGTGAGAGGGTGATACTGGCATTTAGTGGGTAAAGGCCTGAAGTACTGCTAAACATCCTGCAATAACCAGGAAACTCACCACAACAGGAAGGATCTGGTCCTTCATCTCAGTAGTGTTAATATGGAGAACCCTGGGACTAGCTCCAAAGAGTCCTCAGTG
The DNA here is from genome assembly GCA_004365215.1 of Cuniculus paca. NCBI lineage: Eukaryota > Metazoa > Chordata > Mammalia > Rodentia > Cuniculidae > Cuniculus > Cuniculus paca. The sequence continues at coordinate 7,902 of RJWT010026725.1, read as the reverse complement.
GATGCCATCATTCTAAATAAGGCCAGAGAGCCTGGCCTGAGAGGCATGAAGGAACAGACTAGATCTAGCCCAGAGAGATTCCAGGGTCCTGAAATGGGCACAAGACCTTCTCTATGACCTGGTAATTTCACATGTAGAAATCTGCCCCCGCAAGAATTAGGGTCAGCATTGCCAATGAGAAATTATGCACAGAGAGGGCCAAAGCTGCAGGGCTACCAGAAGTGATAGCAAAAAACAAAACAAAACAAAACAAACCCTAGATAATCAGCACAAATACTAATAGATTGACTAAGTGACCTATAATATATGATAAAATTTAAAACTGTCTTCAAGTGATTTTATTGACATATATATTAATTTAAAATTCAGAAAAGTAAGAACTCCTCATATTCTGTTTCTCTGTGTCTTTGTCTCTGTCTCTCTGTCTGTCTCTTTCCCTCCCTCTCTTTCATACACACACACACACACACACACACACACACACACAGGGAGAGGGAGAGGGAGGACAGGGAGAGAGAGAGAAACAGAGAGAGAGAGAAAAGAGAGAAAAGTGGACAAAATTGACCTATTTGTTATTACAAGTTGGTAGAAGATGGGATTCAAAGTATATCTTTTAAAGTTTATTTTAACTTTTCTAAATTAGTTAAGTTATCAAAAGTAAGCAGAAAATTTTCAATAGTTTGTGTTCCTTGTTAAAAGTCGTTTTTAATGTTGATTATTTTAAAGACGGCACATGAGTCTAGAAGCCTAGGGCACAGGACCCTGCACTGGGTTCATTTGCTGATAAAAGCCATGACTTGGGGCAACCCATATCCCTCCTCTGTGGACCTGCTTCTACTTCTGGTACCTGGGGACCCCAATAACCTCAGCCTTCTTGTCTTTCAGAGTGGTTCTGAAAAGCCAGTGAAACACCCATAGGGAAATGAAAAGCTGAACACATGAAAAGTTTCAAGATCATCCTTCTGGCAGGAAGAATTCAATAAACACTTAATGGTCCTGGACCTCACCTGACTCTCCCTTGGTTCCTGCCGGGTTCCAGGGAGCTCCAGAGCCACCACAGGACATTGCACTGTAGAGATGAAGGTCACTACCTTTACAGGAGGGAAAGAGATGCTCCTCTGGCCACTCAGTCACTGAAGATTTAAAACTAGAGTAGACACCACAGTCTGCTGTTGTTTGTGGCTGGAGTCTGAAGGATACACGCCCTGGGCCATTAGCCAGAGCACTGAAGCACATTCACTAGAGACTTGGGAGAATTTCCAGCTAGGAGTTGTGTTTGCCCTTCTCTCTCTCAGGCATCTGTTGCAACCCAAATGCTACCAAGGGATGACTCCTTCCTATCTTCTCAGGGACCCTTCACATGATGCCCCAGGTCACACGCATCATTTACTCTCTGGTGGCTTTGCTATACAATCTAAAAGGAACTAAAAGACAATGGTCTCTTTACCTCCCAGTCCCCTAACCCTGCAAGCAGGTGTGCACCTGACCTGTTGGGAGCCTGCATGAAACTCATGTAAATCCAGAAATGTTGGGAATTGGCTTAGAATACCCAGAGGGGTTCCAGGTGACTCATAGCAACTTCTGCTCCTCTGCAGTGGCTGCAAGAGTCAGTGTGACTGCCAATTCATTTTTCCCACTCAGAGAGTTGGGGCACCTACTAAATAACTGAAGTATTAGTAACAGTTTCTTTCCCCTTCTTCAGGCATTCTCTAAGGACTGCCGTTTTCTTTGCAGGAACAGTTGGCATTAAATACGCTGGGTGTCAGTACAGCAGTGAGGTGGTTAATTTTGACTGAATATTATGCTATATAACCACTTGGCATTTAACTTGAAAAATGGCTTTCTGCTTCACCTGTCAGCATACCCAGTTCTCATCAAATAAGTGAGTGAGAAAAATTTTTAAATTTCAATTTCCTGATGCTATTAGACACTACTTCTTCCATACTTAAACAGTTTAGCAGCGCATGTACAGGTTTTGGTATTCAGACCATGCCTCACGCTACATGCTATTACAATAGCTTTTTTGTTTAAAGGGTAAAGAGATGCATGGATCTTTATCTTGAGGTTAGGAAAATGTATTGCAGGAACACGGCCAATCAGGTTCTGAATAACTTTGAAACACGGTACCGTCACCCCAGTGCAGTACAAGGAATTCCAGCGCCGACTGTAGAGGGTTTGAGCCTGTCAGAAGGAAGCCTTAGGAATGAAGTGACTGTGCAAAGTAATCCAGCATGGTACTTCGGGGGAAATCGATCACTCATGTTAGCATTAATCTATTTTTACTGTTTCTTTTGTCAATTATAATTCGGTAAACCATGCTAGAGACTTGCATTCATGAACTCCCTATGTTTAAGATTAAAACCCCAGGCTCATCCACTTATGAGAATTAGAGATCTTCTGCTATTTGTAGTTCAAACAGCTTGGTTAGCATCATCTTGTTTTGTTTAGGACATCTCTAAAATGGAAAGCTCGTGGAGGAGAGATGACAATATCTGAGTCCTACATCATAGAACCACTTTGAAATAACTCCTTATTTTTATGCCTTGACAGGGATGGGAAATATGCATCAGTGAACTAAGGAGGGGGTAAACAAATTCCGGCCTGAGGCCTGTAGCCAGTGCCCTGTTGAGCTGGTCTGTCTTTGTAATAAAGTATTCCTGGGACAAAGTCACACACATTCATTTACATATCATAGTTTTCCATATGTGGAACTGAGTCATAACATCAGAGACCTCGGGGGGCTGTGAAACCTGAAATTTTGATTGTCTGGCCCTTTACAGAATAAGTCTTTCACTCTTCAATTTCAAATGCCAAACTTTCATTTTTTCCCTCTTTGTTCTTGGGACTAATTCGCATAACCTTAGTGGAACTGGTTCTGGAAAGTATGAATGGCTTGAGAAATTATGCACTTGGGAAGAGATTTTATTTGTTTCCTTTGGCAAAGGGGGAGGGGGTAATATGAAATCACTCTTGTTTTACAGATAAAAACATTGAGGCTTGGAGGGGTTGAGTGACCTGTACAATCCACAGAGCTAGAAACAGAAAAACAGATTCTATTTTGCCTCTTGCAGTGATCAGCTAAGTCAGCAAATGTGTTAACAAATGTTCCCAGCAAACCAGATGTGGTGGTGCACACCTACAACCCTAGCACTCTAGGAGGCTGAGGCAACAGGATCACAAATTTGAGTCCAACCTTGACAACTTCATGTATTAGCAAGACCGGTTTTGTCTGCAAATAAAAAAAAGAAAAGAAAAGAAAAAGAAGCTGGGGATATAGCTCAATGTCAAGGTCCTGAGTTCTACCTCAAGTACTGAACAAAAAGGAAAGGAAAAAAGAAAGAAAGAATGAAAGAAAGAAAGAAAGAAAGAAAGAAAGAAAGAAAGAAAGAAGAGAGAAAGAAGGAAAGAAAGAAAAGAAAAGAAAGAAAGAAAGAAAGAAAGAAAGAAAGAAAGAAAGAAAGAAAGAAAAAAGAAAAAGATTATCTAGCACACAACAAATCCTCAGTCCTTGTTAAATTTATCTATTCTCCATTGTCCTTGTTTTTGTTATTGTACAACCCTGGCCCTGGTACACCAGGCAGCCAGGGAGAGAAGGGGCACTTACTGCTATGGGGTATACCAGCAACCCAGAGACCCAGGCTGTCAGCCCAGGAGAGGTTATTTGTCTCCATCAGAAACATGAACCAGATTTCCCTGTAATGGGCTCCATATTTTGGCCAAGCCGCCTCAGATGTCTGGCCAATAGGAAACCCGTGTCCTTCCTGCACAATTTCAGCCCTAAGAATCTGTGACTCTTTCTCCCTAGAGGCCCACAGAACAAGAGGAGGGAGGGCTTGAAATCAATAAATGGATTGCACACCTTCAGGGCTCTGCCATTTGTCATCTCTGACCTACACAGGCATTCTGGGGGCTCACACTATCCTATGCTATGGGTATTTCTACTATCTCTCTTGTTCTCCGCTTTGAGCCCTCAAAATATTGCTTCAAGTTCCAGGGGACTGGGGACTGGGGGGCAAGGGGGCACTAGGATAGCTCATAGAGTCAGAACACATCCAGAGCCCTGGCGCCTGCTGATTGGTATCACATCCCAGGGGCTGATGTCATCCTAGTCCCTGGGAGGTCAGCTTGGTGGCTGGCATCCTACATTGGCTCCCAGGCAAGTCGACTGAGAGCGTCCCTCAAATGCAGCCCTATTCTACTTTCTGGAAAGTCTCTGAGGAGACTCTGGGTGAATTAACTAACATTCAACACGTGGTCTCCGGGGAGAAGTGTATGCTCACCAGTGTGTCCCCGAAGGCTATTCATTTGTCTATTCAAAATATATTCTTGATGGGCCAGGGATCTAGCTCAGCAGCCTAAGCGCCTGCCTGGCAAGTGTGAGGTCATGAGTTCGATCCCTGGTGCCGCAAAAAAAACACACAAAAAACAAAATATATTCTTGAAGTGCCTTTGGTGTTCCTGGGAGGAGTTGGGGACTACAACACACAGCTCCTGGATTAAGGAGCTCTGAGAACCCCATCTTCAACCCACACTCTGGCTTATTTTAGGAAACTAGTCATAAAGATACTGGAAGAATAAAAAGGAGTTGACCGGAAGCCCAGGTATCCGCAAATTGCTAGGTGCAATGGGAAGAGGTGTGATTTCTGGTCCCAGGTCTGTGACTTGACTTTTGCTGTGACCTGTAGGACTTCTCCTCACAAGTGACTCCTCAGGAAGGTGGGTGGTTTTCCAAGTGCCACAATGGCAAGGAATCCTGAGGGTGGGTTTTTCTGCCAGGGTTGTAGAGTGCTCACTTGAGAAGCAGGGCTGGTCTGGCTGTCCAGGTGGACCTCAGCACCCTCACCTGTAACACAGGGCTACTGGGCTAGCTCAAAGGACCCATCACTTAAAGACAGACCTTTCAATAAAAGACATTGTCCCTGGTCACTCAGGAGGGCTGAGCACAGGGCAATATGGCCAACTCAGCAGCCAGAGCTTGAAGCCTGGAGAACACATTCCAGAATGCATGGTGTCTGTGAAAGGTGTATTGGCCAGTGTGATAGTCTATGTTCATGGCTGCCATCAACACTGCTTCTTCAGAGAGCCAGGTGACCACGGCCGATGTGGAGCCCCTTCATGGGAGGCCACCAGAGCCAGCCTTTGCAGGAGTTTCCACTGCTGATTTCCGCTGCCCCCTCCCCAGACCTCACACCACCCAGCCAGTTAAGAGTGTGTGAGCCACGAACTGATTTGTGAGCATGCCTCAAGGTCCGCTTGTGTCACAGCCCCACATGATTTATCGCTCATGCCACACCTCGCGCTGGCTCTTGCGAGCTAATGTCCTGTCCTTCATATCTTTCTTTAATGATGAGAGAGTAATTGCAGATATTTAAACACTTGAGTTTCCTGCAGGAATTTCTATACTGGCTTTTATAGGCCTTTTATAACAGAACAAATCACAGTTTGGATGAAATTCTGGGAATTCTCTTACAGGATAATCATGCTCAGATAGCCTCCCTACTGCTAGCTTAATGCGCCTGTCCAAGTTTGGGATTTACTGGGGAGCCAATTTGTTTTAAGAAATTAACAAAACCAATACCTAAGTACCACATTGAACATAAAGTTTTTATTCATTTTGGGTGAAAGGGAAAAAAATCCCCAACATTCTACTACACACAAAACAGCTCTCGAAAATCATTTTTATGAAATTGAATCTCTCTCCCCAAATGATTCCCCGATGCTAAGCAGGATGCAGCATGGCCCAGCAATAATCACTCCCTTGTACTTGTCTCTTACCCAGTTCGAACTTTGCAGGCTTCGCCTGACACAGAGGTCTCATTGCACTGTCTTAAGAATTTTTAAAATTTCTATTTATGTTTTTTACAGAAATACAGGGAGCCACATTGATGACAGAATATTATCAAGCAAAGGACACCGTATGTGGACTATGAGATTTAGACACAGAAAAGGAGGCCGTATCTCCCACATGCTGCACCCTACATATACAAAAATTCAATTTATTTTGTTTTCAAAATATGGTGTGGAAATAAGGAAAGGGAAGACAGAAGGATGTGCTTCATGGAGTTGGAAGTGTCAGAGATTTTTTTTGCAAAGCAATGGTGTTTCCTTCTGGGCAACCTCAGTCTCCCGGGTCCCACAGGCTTGATTCCCCCAGGTCCTTCACACAGAGTGAGCTGTGCTCTCCTTCACTATTGTGGCCACTTGAGAAAGAAGCCTCATTTAAAACATACCCTTTTCATCTGCCTGCAAAGCCACTGCAGGGATCTCTCCACTGATTCCCTTTCGGTATAGGAGGCCCACAGCGGCACAGTCCCATGCCCAGGGAGGGCAGGTGAGCATCGCTGGATCTCCCTGCAGGGCATTGGCTGACGGTGCCCTGCTGTACGTGGACCAAAGGCTATATGGATGGGTTGCAGGATCCAATTTCCCCAAAGGGTTTTGTGATTAGGAGGTACTTTTCTGAATTGACTACTTTTTAAAAGTCCACTGTGGACTAAAGACCCCCAGAGTGTAACAGGAAAATTTTACTGGGCCTCATACCCTTTGCACAGCCCCAAGCAGGTGCAACCCAGGCAAGTACAATCTGGCATAGCCAAGAGCTGTGGTCCTGTTCTGGTTTGTAGGCCAGGACTCCCTCAAGTGGACCTGACTCACTGCTGGAAGAAAGCTTGTTACCTTATAGCATTCACTGGACTGTGGCCTTGAACCTGGAATCCAGCAGGTATTGAGATACTCGGGCACTGGGGAGATTGGAAGCTGTACAAGGATGTGCTTGCTCCGTTAGGCACAAGGCCAGCTCCACCTTTAGCTTAGTCACTGGTGTTTCTTCCACCCGCCCGCCTCCTGAGTGCCCCCTGCTGGCCCATTGGCATAGTACATGTTGCTTTGAGCTACAGGGACCTCCACCAACAGACCCTCTGAGCCCTCCTCACTCAGGCACAAGGCTGCCCCTCTGGAGAGACCACGTCTCTGACTATGCCTCCCTTCGCAGTCTTCACAGTCTCTCGACGAGGATGACTTGAGAAACTTCTATGAACTTTTCCCAGGTTAAGCGATGGGGACTCAACAAGACAAGGCAACGTCCCTGGCCTCTTGGAGAGTACAGCCCAGTGGGAGTGAGGGACCGTCTAGAAACAGTGAAGATGGTTTTAAATAGTGAGAAGGACCATAGGTGTAACAAACAAGATGAGATGACATGGAGTGTCAATGGTAAAAGGTCGTCAGCTGGTGTCTCCAAGCAGCCCCACATGGGGGATGTGGAAGGCATGTCAGGTAGAGGAGATGGAGGGGCAAAGGCCAGGAGTGGGACAGGATGTGGCTATTGTGGCATGGGGAAAAGAAGAGGGAAGAACTGGGGAGCTGAGAGGCAGGGAGGGGCCGGCCAGCGGCCACAGCAGGGAGTAGCTTTCACCAGCCTCCTTGGGAGATGCTCTGAGGGAGTGCTGAGAGGTCTCCATCTGCCCTGCACCTATGTGAATCCCTCCCAGGGTGGAAAACACATTTAACACAGGTCCGGACCGGCAGGGATTGGGAGAACATTGTTTTCTCAAAAGAATACATTTTTAATTAACAGGTTTTATTTACCGTCGCCAAGTTCATTCTCATTCACACAGGCCCGATTAAGAGCATTTTAAATTATCAGCTTTTATTTGTCACAGGAAAGTCTCCCCAGTAGGGGCACTTTCCTGATGTTCTCCACCGGGAGGGAGACAAGAGTGAGCAGGGAGGAGGAGAAAAGGAGACCTCATCCCAAGTCTCTCCCTGTCCCCTGCAGGTCTGATCTCAGGTCTCAGAAGCCGGCCAATCTTCCAGGATGTGCCCAGCAGAAGCCACACACAGCCTTCTTCTAGTCTGTTCCCTTGCTGCAGAAAGCAGCACAAAGGACGGTCACCTTTTCGGCTG
>RJWT010026724.1:0-15725 GCA_004365215.1 Cuniculus paca | reverse complement strand
GTAGTCGAGATTGGACTCAGGTCTTGCACATGCCAGTCAAGTGTTCTCTACTGAGCTAAACTCCAACCCCATTTAATTTTCTTACTAAGCTGACCAGGCTGGCCTTGAACTTGTGTTTCTTCTCCCTTAGTCTCTGGAGTAACTTGGGTTATAAATGTGCAACATTGTGCCTAGGTAACTAGATCTATCGTTAAGCCAAATCATAAGATGAGGTTTCCACATCCTAGTTGAAGAGACTGAAGTTTTCAGGTGAAGCAAGAAAGCACCCAAACATTCACAGTGCCAAGTTTAGAAGGACCATCAGAATGGGGAGCAATGTTAATTTTGTTTCACTCATTTCAGTACTAGGTTCTTCTTAATGTGACCTCCTATGTGAGTTCTATCAAAAGTTGAAAACATTTTGTCTTCAAGATTAAACTGCAGCATGATCATGCTGAGGGATTTGTCCTGCCTGACTTTTCCTTGTTGTCTTACTAGGTTATAATACAGATATTTTCTTGAGACATTTGGTTAATTTCAGAGAATCCTATGTATTTGAGATCTTATGGTTTTGAACAATTAAATTCTTTAAAGTGAAAAAATCAGTGGAAAAGTAACACTTCCTGTAGCCTTCCTAAACTGTTCATGGATCTGGATTTATTACTATTTTGTGGGAAATTTTAAATTCATAGCTCAACTGAATTATGAACAGTAGCAGTTTTAGGTGTCTCTCTCCCACAGAGCATTGTCTTTAAGGTCAAGAAGATAATTTAAAATTGAAATGGAAATCTGTTTAGAGGGATCAGAATGTATTTTGGGGGCTCATTGTCTTTTGTTAGGGTGCTGGCTTACTCTTAGGACTTTTAGCCATGTGCTATTCTTTCATTTGCTAATGACTAAGAGGGTAAAACTTGAAGAACTGTAAATATTGTAAAAGATAAAGTTGGAAAATAATCAAGTTTACAGTGTCTTTTAAAAGGACAAATCCATTGTCTGAAATAAAATAGAAAAATATTGCCAAAAGCCGAAAGTTTGGCTCAAAACTGTTGGGTGTGAGATGCTTTTTCAGAGTCCTATAGGGCACCAAAAAGCATATGCTTTAGGCCACTTAAATTCAGGTGGAAGACAGACACATTCCAGGCCTGCAGTCTATCAGCAGCTGCAACCAGATCTACCGTGTGAGGGGGAAAAGCATTCTTCTAAAGTATACCACTTGGGGCAAGCCCCTTAACACCTCTGAGTCTTAATTTCTCACCAGATAATTGAAGATAAGAGCACACACAGCAGAGCAGGGCTGCTAGAGTTAAGTGGGAAATCATAGCAGAATGGCCTTACCCAAGCCCGGCATAGAGTAGGTGGTCATATAATGTTTCTTGGATCTATATAAATGTGTATAACAGAACCTATAAGCACATATATCTTGCACATAGAAAATAAGGGTTGAATTTACAGGTTATTTAGACTTAAAATGTATCTTGTTAGAACCAAAGAAATATTGTTGAAAACATGCTAGGTCTATCGCTGAGGATGCAGGAGTATATCAACGGATCCTTGGCAGGCTTGGATTAGAGGTACTCAGAGGCTAGCCCATGGAATGATTTGAGGTTCCCACCTGTAGAAATGAAAATGCATAAATGTCATAACTCTTCTTGTGTGTTACTGGGCAGGCAACTCCTGTTCCATACCTCACTCTGCCACCCGCGATCTGATGTGTTGTCACCTCTTCAATTATCTAATCCTTTGCTTTGATTCATTCCCGCACAGTGTGTTTGTCCTCTTGTGAAAAGCTTCCTATCTTGTACAGGGTTGGTGATAGACTTCATATCAGATCTCGAGGACCGCAAGATTTGATTCCATCCGTCTCCTCCGTATTTTATGATGATTTGATATTGGGAAAAAAAAAAAACAGGTATCCGTCATTTTTTACAGATGTTGCTGTGCTGCGATAGCTCTTTGAAGTTAACACAGCAAACAATTATCCTTTTGTCTCAGTGGTGTTTCCGTCTTTGATATATGTTTTTAGTACCTGAGATCATGAAAAAAAGTCAGAAAAAAATTACAAAAGAACAGATAATAAGGCTAGTTTTGCTTTTAAATAATTTTCTTACCTCTTAATTATGTTGTGTCTACACATAATAAATTTATGAAAACAAATAATTAAAAAATAAAATGGAATAAGTATTTTTTCTTTCATGTCTATTAAATTTAGAATTATACTTCTATAGTTTTTGATAAGTAATAATTCTATCACATTTACTGTGTTCCAATCATTTTATCTATTATAGGAATAGTCAAAATTATATTAATTAAATTTTGTTTAATTCTAATTCATGTGGGTATACTATATGTGTTCCTATTGTATACACATTGAGTGTAAATATTCTCTATTTGGAATATTTCTATCAGTGAGGTTGAAAAATAATATTTATTCAATACCTATTTTCAGATACTTTGTTTAAAATACTTTGATTGGTCTTTCTGCCGGTCTTCTAGTTCTTATTCTCATTTTGCAGCCGAGAAAACAGAGGCTCAGAGAGGCTGAGACTCTTTTTCAATATTAAGCAATCCAGAAGCGGTAGAGCCAGCTCAGAAGTGTCAGCCAGCTCTGTCAAAGGATGCCCTGTGCCCTTCCTGGCATGTATATGGCTCAGTGACTCCAAGCTATGTGTGGAGCTGAGTCCAACATTCACAGGAAGCCCCCCAGCGTAGTTTCCGATGCTTTCTCTTCATGAAAACAACTTCAGAAGTCTATTTTCTCATGCTTGTAACTGTCAGTGTGAGTCCTTGGGATGCACAGTGATTGGTGAAGAGAGAGCACAGGGATTCTTGTACTCTAGAGTTAGGGATGAATATCGACAGCGACTCACCATGGCTAACTCTAAGAAAGAGGGTGAGAAAACTGGGTCCCTTCTGTGCTGCTGATACACCTTTAGGGAAGCATTCCCAGTGTTGACAGCCAAGGAAGCATTAATCACCTTATGGTGGGGAAAGAAGGACTCGTAGAAGGATGATTGGCTGGGGATTCATCTACACCTGACTTTTAAGTAAAGCCCCTCTATTTGATGGCTGTCTAATCTCAGGATGTATCCTGTTCTCTCTAAATCTTAATTTTATCACTGAAAAATGAGTCGATAACAATTTGCAGGGCTGTGGTATGGCTTGATTGAGATACTCTAAAATACACAGTGAAAACCTTGCATACAGTGAGTGCTCCACTAATGCTGGTTTCTCTCCATTTTATATTAACTTCATGGAGGCTAGAGCAATAAAAAAATTATTTCATGAAGATTTTGAAACTAGAGAAGTCTCCGTTTATCTGTGGCCTCATTTTCATGGATTCAGTTATGTATAGTCAACAGTGGTCTGAAAATACTAATACTTGCCTTAACTCTTGAGGAAGAGAGAACACATTCACATAACTTTTGCTATATTATTATACTTGTCATATTTAGTTATGTCCGTTACTATTAATCTCTTACTGCATCTAATTCATAAGCTAACCCTTGCACATAGTTATGTATATGTATCATGGTTATGTATTTGTAGGAAAAAACAGTATATGCACAGGATTTGGCACTAAATGTGAATTTAGGTATCCACTAAGGATCTTAGAATATATTCCCCATGGGAAGAAAAATGCATGGCATGGTGGTGCATGCCTGTAATCTCAGCACTCAGAAGGCTGAGGCGGGAGGATTGTTGCAAGTTCAAGACCAGCCTGGGCTACAAAGTGAGCCCAAGGCCAGCCTGAACGGCATAGTGAGACCCTGTCTCAAAAAGACAAAAAAAAAAAAAAAGTATTCCCCATGCACAAGGATAGACTGCTATTTTAGAAGGGCCTTGTTTCTATTTATTTCAGATGAGTTCTTAGAAGGATTTAATCTACATTAATAACGTATCTCATACAAGATCTTATTTTTTTACTGTTTATATCTTTTTTATCACTACTGATTGTCCTTCATCCAGTTAACTACTCAAACAAGTATTTATTCATCACACAATTATCTAGTCAGCCATAAAATTATGGAGGAAAAGAGTTACAAAAATGGCTGTCTGTATTCATGGTAATTGTGTTGCAATAGAGTGTTATAGTTTAGATCTAAAAATACTTCCCCTAAGTTTCACATTTGGAAATGGGACCTGGTTGGAAGGGGAAAGTCACTGAGGGTAACTTGGAAGGATGTGTTCTCTACCTTGGTGCCCCCTTCTCTCCTTGCTTCCTGGTCTCCATGTGATGAACAGTTTTCCTCTGCTGTGCTGATTTTGCCTTGGAGCCAGATGACCATGGACTGAATCCGTTAAAGCTGTGAGCTAAAATAAACATCTCCTCTTTTAAGTGTATGTGTCAGCTATTTTTTCCTGATGATGGGAAAGTGACTAATATATTGAGAAAATTAAAAGCATGATGATAACCCAAGAACAAGGAACCACAATTGGTAGCATTTAATATAACTACAAAGGGTGTTCACAGTTAAGGATAAGGGTTGGGTTTCAAGAAAGAAAAATTTGAATAAGGAATAGTTGACTAAAGGCATTCTAGAGGGGCAAGAATACATTGGTCAAAGGCCCAAAGGTCTGAATGAACATTGGAGGTGAGGTGATTAATGGAGAAATGTTTTTCTTGGAACTGGGGCCAGGAGTACAGGGCAATGGACAGTTAGGTTGGACCTCAAGGAAGAATAAATTTAGTTTATGTAGATTCTCACATTTACAACTTCTGTCTTCTAGCTCCCTTCAAATTATGTAAAATCTGAAGCATTTTGCAGACTGACCCAAATCTTGACAAACATTGAGAAAATTGCCTATTTTCTGTCTTCTAGTTTCCTCAAAAATAGAGGTGACAATAGTGTCTACCTCATCAGGTCGTTCTGAAGTTTAGATAAGTAAATACATAAAGCATTTAGAATCTACCACAGAAAATACTAGTACATGCTAGATACTGCTATTTAAACAAAAGGGAGATGAACAAGTGTGCATTTGTGTGTGTATCTATTTGACCAACAAGAAGTTTTAAAATGAGTGAGAGAAAGTTGTCAAACATTTTGTGTTGGGACCAAGTACTCATGGGACTGTCAATTTTGGTTTGACTCATGGGATTACCAACTTAGTTCCTGGAACTCAATATATATTCTAAAATGAAAAATCAAATTTTTAAAGATAGGATAACAGTGATATATAGGTTTAGAATCTGGATTTTTTGATTCTTGAACCAAAAAGTAACAAAATGATCTTGTAATTACAGAGGAAAAGAAATGTTTCCCTCCCCCTGGAATGAACCCACAAACTTGTCCTTATAGGAGGGAACATTGCTTTACTTCAGTGGTTTCTAAATTCTTTTTTATTAGATTCACGAACTGGGTATTATGACCCTTCATCATAATTGTACATCTTATATGTAACTCCTGGGTATATTCCTAATGGATCTGATTAATATATGTGAAGCATATCTTCACTTTTAAATTTTTTTATTTCCTTTTTCCCTCTAAAAATAATGTGTTGTGTCCCATTGATAGACAGTCTACAGATAGTTAGAGATGACACTGTGAACTGTTCTTCGGGTACTTGAATATAATGGTGCTGTTGTAAGGAAGGAAGTCTGGGCTGAAGAATGATGCGGAGTAGGTGATAAGTACTGTCTATAACCATGAGAATGAGGTCCCGCTTCCCCAACTGATGGTGCACAATTAAAAGTAATTCGTTAGTAACTAAGTAAAAATACAGCAGCCACAAAGGAGAGGTAAGAGAAAGTGTTCAAGAAAATTTGAGTGTGTGTGAAAGCCAAGAAATAAAGAGTTTTCAAAATGAGGGCATCCACAAAGGTTGTATGTGCAAGAGTAATCCAGAAAGATAAGGATGGATTTGGCATTTGGGAGGTCCCTTGTCTTGTAAGTGGGAGAAATAATGTCATTTGCTTAGTAGTCTGAAAAGTAAGTGGGAAAGCAGCAAAAGCAGAGTAGTTTTTAAAGACGTTTACAGGAGAAGAGAAGCAATAAAACAGGGGTGGAAGATAGTGGGGGGGTGGGTGCGATTCTACTGTATGTCTGTATGTATATATGTATCTATGATTTACTCTGTGTGTACTTACTTTCTTTGCTGGATGTCCCCCTTATTTTGTGGTAAGATTGCTTAGATTTCTTTTCTTAGGTTTCATCCACGATATTTTCTCCTTAGGAAGTATTAACGATAACTTTGGCCAGGCATGTACTGCATGTCGTGAATATGTGCTTACAGACTCGTTGATAGTACTTATCACTCTGCTAGTTCTTTCTATCTGTTCCATCAGTCTCTGATAGATTTAGAGCTATTTAAATGAAGACACCATGTCTTCTTGTTTAAGTCCCCCGTCCCTACTATAGTGTCCAGCACGTGTTAATTGCTGAGACTTTCCCCTTAGAAACGTGAGAGAAGAAAGAAAGAAGACAGAGAGGCCAGTAAGCAGTCATGAGGAAGGTCAGTCTGGAAGCGACACTGAACCCGTTTGGCAGGGTCATGAGGGGCAGGGTGGACAGGCAAAGCCCACTTGGCAGCTGCTAAGGTGCCTCGTTAGCTTGGTGCCCTAACTCAGGGAATAAAGAAGAGAGCTGTTTGGCGAAACACCATCATGGGAACTATCCCAAATTTGGATAAAAAAGAATAAAAAATTAAAGGTAGTAACAGATGTCTAATCTTTGAAACAAGGAAACTAGTGACAAAAGTGAAAGTTTGATCGTGGTAGTTGAGAAAGAGAAAGAACGCCATGATGGGAGATGACCTTGTTTTTGTTTTTTTTAGGGTGAAATTTCTTTTAATTTTGTGTTCAGGGGCTGTTCTGGGGTCTTCCAAGAAGTATGCTGGCTTTTGTTTTTTTGAGCATGTATCAATCAAGTTGACAGTTAAGCCTGTCATAATCAAATCTCTATGCTTTTTATCAATTTATTAAATAAATGTCCACATTTCAATTTTATCATCATCCCTCAGTGGCAGTACAAGGAAAATCCTTTTTTTTTGGTTAGATTAACTTTACCTATTTTATTAGCTCTTTGATTGTTAGAAATCATTTGATAAGGGTTAGAATATACTCCAATGCCTCCGCTTATTTTAAAAATAAGAAAGAGGAAAGATGGCCATCGTGAAGAGGCGAGAAACTGACTATTGGGAAGGCAGCGATAGTCATCCAATGCTCATCGCCATCTAGCTCCAGCTCCTGTCCCACCGGAGCTTTTGAAGGCTACTTCACTTCTCTTTTCTCCTTCCTGGCTGCACCAATAAAATCAGTCATCCCCTCAGCAATAAGCATGAAAATGACTTCTTTTGTAGAACAAACCCTTTGTGTGTAAATAATTTGTTACCTCCCCCCTCCCTTCATGCATTGTGTTGGAGAAAATATTCCACATAAATTGATTGTATAGATAGCCTGATTGTAAAGCAAGATTAACATGAAAACACAAGGAGTCTGCAATAAAACCTACTAACTTAAATCATTCACATTTGTGTATAAGCATTCATATTTAGCAACAGTCCCAAGGCTGAGATTAAAGCTGTTTGGTAGGTTACTTCAAGGCCTTTTTATTGCTAAATCTTATTATGTCTCTAAAATGTAGAAATTAATCACCTGTCATCAAAGCTGCAGTGGATTATTGACTTCTAAATGTCTCTACAAATTGATTCATGACAGAATGAAACAGGAGACTGAACTAGCATTGAAATTCTTTTGCATGTGATAAAAAAGGTCTATTAAAAGCATTTCAACAAATGCTGCCTATTAGGTAATCATCACAAAGTACTTTCCTATCAAAATGAGGTGCTTCTGGAATAGTTTTGATGAGATATATATATTATTTTCTAGCACCAATATAGTACTACTCTGAAACCCCAGGAAGCTGATTTAGAATTCCATTTAATTCTTATATTATAGAGCACACAACTTATTTTTTTATACTAACACAATATAAAGATGATTAGAAAAAAATTCATTTCATTTGTGTGCGTGCCTGTGTAACAGACTCTAAAGATTATTCAGGTGAAAAATTTTGGAGCGTGCTTAGCCACGTTGGTAGAATTACAATACATTTTACAATGAAGATCTTTTTCATTCTCACTAAATTCTTTTGACCATGTACTATTTTCTCATCTTTGTTAGTTTAAATCAGTGGTTCTCAATTTTGTCTCCTTTGTTTAGAGACATGTTTTGTCTGTCCAAATTGATGTTTGTGGTATCCAGTGAAGAGAGTATCTCGCAATGCAGGGGACAGTTCCCTCCCCCTGACCCCCAAGCAAAGACTTATGCAGTCCAAAGTGTCAGTCGGTCCAGGGTTAAATTGAGAGGGTCTCAAGAAAATGTAACTTGTGTTAGGTTAGGCTGAAGTTAAAGTAAAATTCAGAACGTTTTTCCTTAGTCAGATTTGCCTTCTTATTTTAGTCCTCTAACCCTTCCTTCTTGCTAAACGTTTAATTGCCAGGGATGGGGGATTCTTTTCACAGTCCACATCTGCCCTCCATACTCATAGGCTTCTCCAGGACTCACTTGGAGTCTCTTCTGGGCTGCGCAGAGACTCGCAGAGGTCAGTATAAGGAACTATACTGAGCTAATTTGAGCTAATCGCAGATCAAAGTACATTTTGACTTTCAATTAACATTCAAGGATACATACTATTTTTGATTAAGAAAGAGAAAACAGTTCAAAGTAGGTTTGGATTTCTGACTCAAAACTACTCAATTCACTTACTAAAAATCACTTTTAAACCTTTTACAAAGCTAGAAACCAATATCGTTATTCAATAATGTTTCTGACAGTATGCAAGCTTAAAAAACTTGCCTGTACTGTAATGAGCCCCACAAAGTTGAGAATATTTTATTCTACTTTGTATCTCAATGATCAGACCTCTGGATATGTAAGTGAATTTTATTTTAGTCCTTAATGTTGAAGTATAATTTGAATACAATCACACACATTAAAACATAAAATTGTTTGTAGAGACCACAATGTCATATACCATGTCTTAAATTCAGGAATTCACTTGTGGGTATAGAAAAACACTCGTTCCAAATCCACCTTGTATTCTATGCAGGTTCTGCCTACTTAAAGGCACCATTGGCTTCTCTTTACTGGATGTCACAAACATCAGTTTTGACAGACTAATATCCCAAGGAATGTATCATAGTCTCAGCCTTCTGGTCTTTCACAAACAATATTCTCTTTGCTCAGGAAGCATTCTTCTCTTGTCCCTTGTGCTTGGTTACTCTTTGGCTCATTTCTTAGTCATCAGCTCCTCTAGGATCGGCCCACTGGGTTGGAGCCTCATTATGAGCTTCTGTTGTACTGGACTGGCATGTTGAGTCACCTAGATTTTGCTCTGATAATCAGCTTCTGCAGAACAGGAGTTGTATTCTTAACCATCATTAAATTTCTCTGAACTGAGAACAGAACTGATACAAAATTGGCATCCACAAAACATGTGAAGTGAATGTAATTTAAGTAGATGGGACACATCATTTGTCCCACTTTCCTCTTTGAGTCTCACTGTTTTTAGCTGAGCATCTAGTGCAATATGTATAACAGTAGAGAGTTATAAAGAAAGTAATGCACTACCTTTGTAGAAGATTTAGATATGAGGAATTATACAAATAAAGCCAAAGCTTAAAAATGGAATCTATTGCGATTATTGTGATACAGAGTTTTAGAGTTTGGACCTGATTTCTTAGAATATGGGATACATCTGAATTCAGGTAGAATACCTTCAGGCAGAGATTTGCCTATACTGTTACAAGGAGCAAGCACTTAACAATTGCTTTGTGTATGATTATTCTAGTACATTTCCCTTCAAGTCTTCTGAGAAATCTCTCTGGAGACAATCATGGCCAAGTTGTGCCAATAATCTCAAACTTTCAGCCCCTTGCAGTCTGATCACCACCAATCATTTCAGTGTGTATTTTATCTGTATACTTATGCTATGAAGTGTGCTCTAGTTCTATTTTTTCCTTTCAGCACTCTAAGGCCATTTCTGGCACTCACATAACATTCACAAGGAACTAGTTAAAATTTAGCTGATATTTGGGGAAAACTCTTGTTAGCAAAGATTGTTTATGCAAAACTACATCTCATAAAGAATCTCCAGCCTTTTTGAAGACAGAGAACTTAAAAGCCAGCTTTTGGACTGAATTCATATGTCTTTGTCTCTGTTTGAGTTGATCTTGGCAGCACCTCACATATAACCCAAGCATAAAATAAAGTTGCATTCAGAAGGCGGTCACAATTCAGTGATCTTATCCTGAGAAGGCCTGCTCTTGGCCTTTCCATCATATAATTTGGGAAGCAGTTTACACATTTACTCCTGTGATTTTCAAAGGGGTTTTATGATCTGCCAAGTAGACAAATGTCAACAGGCTTTAAGGATTGATTTAGCAGGATTTCTGTCTCTTGTGACTAGGTTACTGTAGCTTAGTACATGTAAACAAGCCCAACTATCTTAGTGGAAAATGCAGTTCCCATCAGATGTGATGGCTAGATCGGGAATCCTAGTGGAGCTCTCTGCTGTCACTACAAAATCTTGGAGAGGTGACAACTTTCCCTCTCACTCAACTGTCCTGGAAATGGTCCCCAACTCTACACCACCTGTGTACAGGCAAGAGTGAAAGGGGCAAGGTGCGAGCACCCCGGAGCCTCCCTGCTCATGTGCTGTGGAGCTGGCTGAATAGACCTGCTCTGCGTTCTGCTGGACTCTGCCCATGATCTTGACCCCAAGATCCTGGCGATCTTACACTTGTCAGTCCAGTCTAACCAGCAGAGATTCCCTCTGTGGGCAAGAAGCTCCCTTATCAGGCAGCAGAAATGTGGCTCTCAGCTCTGAGTCGGAACTGAGTTGAGCACTTCCACAAAGTTGTTGAAACTTACAATTTGTTATTCTTTGTTAAGGAAAAACTAATGTTAAATCATGATGTTTATGTCCTTTCATTTCCAAGTTACTGAAGCCTTTGGGTTTTGATTCTGGTCCTTTTTGACTTGACTGATGATGAAATGAGATGGAATACAGAGGTCCTGGGTTCTCCAGCCTGGTTTTATCCCACTCCTCACCACCCAGCCACTAGAGCTGGGACCCTGTCCACATGGCATGTGCCTCTTTTTGAAGGATTGGAGGGAAGGGAGGACTAGAGAAGAGATGTAGGTCCAGTCCTGCACAGCAAGTCCTTTAGACCTGGCACATGGGTTGTTAGTATCTCTCCACATGTCCCAGAAATGCAGGAAGGACCAGGTCAGTCTGATTAGCTTATTCGTTCCCATCAAGCCCTGTGTTCCAGGTTAAAGCGGGCATAGGAACTCACAGTTCTCAAGGACAAGTTAAATGTACATTGACCCCATCAGATCTGTTTATTGAGAATTTGCCACTTGCTAGCTTTTTAATCCTAAAGCAATGACTTCATTTCTGTTTAAAAGGTAGACAGTAGTATGAAAATCTGTCTCTGGAGCTTATTGTGGAGATGAATTTAAAAACATACGTAAAAAGCCTCACACAGTGCCTGGCACAGAGCAGGCTTACAAAAATCCTTTGTGGTCTCTTCTGGTCCAAGGAAACCCGAGGTATCAGCTCCTGCCTGTGTGGGCCACCGAGGACGTACACTGGCTCTTTCAAACCAGTCGAAGCCCTGTTGGACCTGCCCCAGACATATGACATGGGCTGACTGGATTGAATTGGAACTTTCAGTTCTGCCTTGAATTGGTTCCCCTGTGTAGACGGTCTGTGTGATATCAACCCTCTACTTCAAGAAGAAAGAGGGCTGTTTGGGCATGGGTATTATTTTCTTAAATGCAGACTAAAACAGGACCAGCAGGGTATTTCAGTGAAATACCTCCTTTGAACTTTCCTATTCATTTGCTCTTTTATGCATTCACAGTGAGGGGTCTCCAGCTGATCCATTTGATGGCTGTCATGTACAGAGTGTGGAGACAGCAAAGAGGGGATTCCTGGAGATTCTTAACTTGTTAACAAAGGCTGCTATGACTGTGGCAAGCCCGGGAGCTGACAGTCAGTTTCAGTCCTTTGTAGGGGTTAAGAGCTGGAGACAAGGCCGGGAAAGAGGACTAGGAAGTTGTAATAGAGACACTCAATCTGCGGAGCACCAGGGCAGAGATTTGGACTGGGAGGCAGGAGCGCTGAGTCCTGGAAGCAATGTCCGTCCGTCCGCAGGCTGCTCCAGAGGGTAGTTCTCGCTCGTTCCTGTAGACCGTCCGTGAATTGGCTGCTCCTTGTCCCTGGGCTGCTGATGCAAGTGCCAGGAGACGCCAGTGCTAGACACAGGACTGTTAGCTGTGTGACCATGGGCACACCTCCTACCATTTTTTCCCTGTGGCTCTTTATTTTAATTTGCAAAAGTCATATACATAGACATAACTAGGATTGTTTTGAGGTTCAATGGCAAAAAAGATTCTTGTAAATAAAGGGCTGTAAGTCAATGATATCATCAATAATTTTTCTCCTTTGCAGTTTAGGATGAGAGTGTTTTTATCCTTAGCTGCTCATCAAGGAGCGTTTAGGGTAGGGAGTAGGGTGGGGATACGAATGGAGGAATGTTGACACTAATATAGCACGTCTAACTTGAAAATGGGCACAAACGCTGGCTTGGGTAACTGTCATGTGTTAAATACAAAAGACATCTGTAAGATAGGTGCAGCTGGATGGGCCCTGGCCCAGGTTCCTTTCCAAGGACAAGTCTCTGAGATGTAGCTGGGCCCTAGAGAATGGAAAACCGGCTCCTCTGTTTCCTCAGTCTCCCAGTTTGCCTTCTGCAGCAGCTCAGAGCTATTTTCCAGTCCTTTGTTTTTGAGTTTGAAAGGTTTTCGCTCAGGCTGGCATATAGGTTTTTGACAGATTGAACCAGCACTTGTGTGGCCTTTGGGTCTTATTGTAGCTCTTGGAACCTGCTTAAGGTGCCTGGTGCCTTCTTTTCTTATTATTTACCCTGAAGCCATTTCCTATCAGTAATGTTTCTCCCCCAGTCCCAAACAAAAGAGTCAAGACTTTGATATGTGGAGATAACTGCAAAGGTGAAAAGCAAACCCTCAGTAAAGTGAGTTAATTCTTACAGTGTGTCTTTTTGGTTTACTCACAGGGCTTCCAGTGGGCAATCTCTACGCTATTTTATAGTTTGCTTTAATTTATCTAACTAATGACATGAAAGATATAAAATTGGTAGAACTATAGTGTTTGGCTTGCTTAAATTAAGTTTATGAGTTTTGCTTAAGCCTGCCAAACAAGTTAAATATTTCATGGCTTTCACAGGCTACAGTTCTAATATTTATAACTCTTGTGTACAGATTTCAAAAAATTATAATTACAACTCCCAGGATCCCAGATATAGCAGATGTTCAATATTTTCAACAATGTTGGCAGAAATGCTTCTCATGCTCTTTTTGATCCCCTACCCATGTATTGTATCTGTTGGAACAAGCTGTTGATAAGAAAGTCTACTGTCATTCTTTCATTTTAACGACCTTGGAAAAAACTCTAATGTGAAATAGGAAGAGAGATGGAAAAGGTGATTTTTTACTCTCCTAAAATATATAACTGCATGGAAATAATGTTTTATAAAGGAGAAGGACATAAAAGTACATTTTTTTCCATGAGCCACATTTTATTTACTTTATGACCACAGTGTTTTTCTGTATAATTTCCATTTTTCTTTAATTAACAATGCTAATTTTCTTTTTGTCTTTGACTGACTTTCTTTGGCCTCTCTAATACAACATCTATATCATTGGCACTCCAGAAAATTTTGAAAATCCTCTACCAGCCACTCGCTTGAGACCAAAGCAGTCTAAAGAAATTATGCTATCAACTCTGGTCATTATTAATTCTCCTACATAAATGTATTAATCGATTTTTTTCTTTTTTGATGTTATAGACAGAAAAGGAGAGGATAGGTCTAGGAGAAACTAAGTTTACATTAAGAAGTTTCTGGCTCGTGGGTCCTGAATGCGTTGTGGATGTGAGTGGGAAGAGCTCTGAAATTTTCAACTTCTGCTCCCCAATTTGGATGGAAGGAAGATATACAGATTCTAAAATTTATTGTTTATGCATATAATCAATAGCAAAAAGATAAATACAAATGTAACATAGATTTTAATTTTCTTAGAGTTTCTATTTAAATATTTGAAAGACTTCAGAGTGTACATTCTTTTAGTATTACCTGCATATATGGTTTACTAAATATGCCTAAAAATGTAAGAAATTTCCAGAGAGTTAATGAACCTCAATTCACAGTTTAATATGCTTTTCTTCCCATAACACGGGTGGCATCTCTTTCTTTCTTCCTCCAGTTCAAAGTTTAGAAGTACTCTGATGAAATGAAGCGTGACTTGTGGAAGATCTTCCAGCCTGAGGAGATATGGCAGGACGATGGCTGAGAGAGGCATCACCTCCAGGAATAGACGGAGGAGCAGCGGGACTTTTAAGAGGGTACAAACTGTGAAATGTGCTCGGCATAACTCCTCTGGATGTCCAGGAATGGACCTAGTTCTCAGGGCACCATGGCAGGAAGCAAGTATCCTCTGCCTGATACCACACGTGGTTGTCTTGCTGTTCACTCTGCACTCAACCTGAAATATAGGGAGGTAAGAGGCTTCCTTTCCTGTTTGTAAGGTAAGGTATTCCCGAGAGCACACAGGAATACTTGAGATAGGAGACCTAAATCCAGCTTCAAGGATGCAGGCTTGCAGTGTTTGGTCTGATTTTTCTACCTCTTCCCAATAGGCCAGGGCCAGGCTCTGGGTCCTTACCTCCTTCCTCCATAGTTCTCTCACGCAGGTACAACAGGAGCGAATTTCTGTCCAGAGCTCTGTCGCTGTCACTGCTGATGATGAGGAAACTGATAGAAACCGTCTCCAGATGCTGCAGGGTCCCCAGGGCTGCCCCGAGGGATACTGGAAGAGGAGCTGAGAACCTGTGTAAATGTCTGGCTGCTCTGGAGGACGAGGGCATGGACTGGAGGAACGTGAGACTAGTAGGTTCCAAACTGCAGGGAGGTTACACAGGAATTCCAAGGATGCAATAATAAGTCTACACATTTGTGGGGGCTCCAGTGGTTTATAATGTGCCAGGAAACTAGCAAAGCTTAACATCTGTTTCTCAGAATTTCCTTCTCTGCATTGTGGGCCATGAAAGACACGTTGCAATGGCGTTTGGAAGATGTAGTTGAAACTGCCCTCATATTTCGGAGCTGCAAGATCTGTGCAGAGCACGTGGTGCCGTGGCAGCTCGGGCACATGGTCACCTGCTGGCTCTCTGGCTGGTGTGGGCAGGGTTTGGGCACAGTGGGTTTCTTTCTGCGGCTCCTCCATCTCCCCAGCCAGATGTGTGCTTAGCTCCCTGGTGAGTGCAAGCTTCCCCTGCGGTGTGCTCTCAGCAGCACAGGCAGAAGCTTGGAGGCAGTAGGACCTCCACACAAGCTCTGGTCCACTTTTGCAGACTGTACTCATCCTTACAGGTTCCATTTTGTCCCATGTCCCCTCTTATTGGCCATCTTTTCTTCATGACCACCTGTCTTGCTGACTTTGGGCTTCGGCACCAAACCCAAAAGCGACTGTGTTTTTAACACTGTTTAACTTGCTCCTACAATGAAGCAGATCTCGGGTCCAATAATAAATCCCTGTGTGCACATATATTTCCTAGTGGTTCTGCTTCTCTGTTTAAACCCTGACTCATATATCTGTCAAAACCTTTCACATAGTCCTCTGCCTGGAGCAGACATATTATTCATTTTAGTTCATTCACAGG
>RJWT010026723.1:0-15729 GCA_004365215.1 Cuniculus paca | reverse complement strand
TTCTGAAATTCAGTTTTGTCACCTCTTTGAACTTCACCTTCTCCCCAGTGCAAGTGATTGGACCTAATCCTTTTTGTCTCGAAGAACTGCCTTTGATCATTCCCTTTAAGCCACCCAAACTGACCAGACCTCCGCATATTTTCTTAGCCCTGAGAACGGACTTATGTGGAATCCAACCACCTACACTGTAGGTCCTACAGCATTTCCCTTTTCTTCCTCTAAAACTAAAGAGTCTCTCAATCCATGTGTCCTCCCATGATGTCCTTCTGTGACTTTGTGTCTTGGTAAGATGTTTTCATTCAGAGTAGAAGCCTTGGTCTTATCCCTGGTTTGAACAATTAAAAGCATTCCCCATCTATATCCTAGAATATTCTCAGCCACAAATGCAGACAAACCACAACTGTGTGTGATCTACTGTGAGGTTTAAGGCAAGTAATTTGAAACTATTAATAATAATAAAGTGTCACCATTTCCAACATTTCCTCTGTTATGGAGAGAGCCTATAATACCATCATTTCCTTTATGATTATTTTTGTGGGGTAGGGGGAGACAGCGAAGAGAGTAGGTGGAATCACAGGCATCATATAAAGCACTGCCATGACCTTGAGTCAATGTCATTTATGCCTAGCCCTAGTGAAACCACAGCTACTAACAGAAATAGCTATGGTGATTATACATTGTTGTAGCCATTTATCTGGGTGAAATCATCAAAGTGAATATGCAAACAGGTGAAAAAAGGGTTCAAACCCACTGGCTCAAACATTTTTTTGGATAACACCTGTGTTCAGAGAACCAAGAAGGCTCAGACTTATTACCAGGTATAGTGGATGTTATTACTCAGTATGCGTTACAGACAACATATTTTAGATTGTAAATTTACTCAGGCCAGATCATGCCATATTGTCTATGCACCATACATGCCTCACCTTCTCAGCAAGCTGTGATAATCCAGCTAGAGAAGTTTTATAAACTGCTTAAATCTATATGAAATGCTTTGGTGGAGAAAGTACTGACTGGATGATTCTGTCAAATCAGCCCTGCTCTGACATCTAACATATTCTAAGAAGGAAGTGACTCAGCCATAAGAATCTTTATTTTTTTGGCATGGTACTCTTGCTAAGCACTTTATCTTCCACTGGCATAAGCCTTTAAAACAGATGAATCAATGCAAACAGACAACTTTTAATTCGTATGTTTTTGTGGTATTGGGGACTGAACCCATGGTCTTGTGCTCCCTAGGCAAGCACGCTACCACTGAGCTACCTCCCCAGCCTTTGTTAGTATCTTGGATAGACCACCTATAAGATCATTCTCTGTTCTTATAAAAAAGGAAATTTTAAAGACTTAAGCATCAACAAAACAAGAAATTCAAAAGAGGATCACATTCACATTGCATTCCTTTGGGTATTTGTATCTTTGGCTGATCTAAGATTATATGGGACACAGAAAATAAAAATATTGAAAACTTTTGTTTTGCTTGATGAAATAAATATGATTCAGGTTGTCACAATTTTAGTCTGTTCTACATGCTATCAATGCTGTGTTACTAAGCAATGAACACTTTCATAAAAAATTTATTTCACACTTTTATACAAATATCCACAGGTATTTTCTAATCATGAAATAATTTTACAATGCTAGTTAGTATAAAAATGTATCAAATGCAAACAGACCAGTGACTTGACTTGAGATGACATTTTTAACAACTATAAATTTAAATACCATAACATTCTTGTTTCTTTGTTGTTAAACTATCCCTCCCACCCCTCTTTTCAGGACATTCATTTTTATAACAAAGGTCTACAGACACTGTCAAAATATCAGCTTCTTAGTGTCCTATAACAAAGCCAGTGTGTTAGGCTCCAATTTACTCAAGGAAGAAACTGAGACTTTAAACACTGTTATGACCTGTTTTAGAAAAGTTTTTGTAAACAAAATGCCATTTATGAAATTATTTTTGTGAATAAAACTTCCAAAGTACAACCAGAATAAAGTTCTTAGTATCCTAAGAGTGTAAGATTTGTGAAAAGAAAAAAAAAAAAATCGAAACTCTGAGGCAACAATGACACATACAGCTATCTTTTGTTCTAAGATTGATACACTGCTTATACTACATTCAAATTAGCACCTGTTTGCTGTTGCTCCCCAAATAACTTATTAATATATCAAAGCACAGTAAGTTGTAAAATTCAACTTTCCTATCTACTGAATCTCTATTGAATATACAGAGTGATAATTGTCTTTCTCCTCCCATCCACATAGCTTTACAATTAAACAATTTAAAGATCTCATGAAAGTAGACCCCAAAGTTACTTGGGGAATTTGGATAGAGGAAGAAACAAAAACAGAACACTGACTCACTGATTGAATGGCTCCAATGACATCTAAAAATTAAGAGCTGTGATGTTCTGCCTGACTAGAATTACCATTTTGGTAACAGATACTCACTCATTCAGTAGTTTCACACTGGATGGGTTGGGGCCCACCATCAGCACTCACTAGTTTCTGTTAAGCCCTGAATATATAATATATTTGCAGCAGTGAGTAAACATGTTCCAGAGTTCAAGGAACAATCATTTTCTCTAAAAGTTCCTGAAAGTTATAATATGAAATTCAGAAATATCATACAGGTCTCTAAACTAAAAGGTTATCAGATGTCTGATAAGAATTAAACAAAGTTAAATCCTTTAAACCTTTTGGGTTGGAGGGAAGGGACACCAAGAAGGAAACGCTATAATTTACAGATAAGTTATTAAAACAACTCTTGGATACATTTACAAAGAATTACTATCTTTTGGCAGTAAATAATTTAGGTCAAACTAGTGACCTCCCATGTTCTAATTCTGATTGCTTAAACCAACATGAAGAATCTTTGGCCTGTTAGTCAATAATAAAATGGTTTGAAGAAAAAATAAATATCATATACAAACAAATATAATTAGCATTCAAGTCTGCTGCACCTGTGTTTTAGTGAAAAAGAGAAGGAAACCTGTGTGCATTTGGCGTGTGCAAGAATTCACACATCTAGGAAACAGAGGAAGAGGGCAGGATGGCAATGTCACCTATTGCACATTTAATAAGACAGCACTTTAAACTGAGACAGGACTGCCCTGACAGCAGAGTCCTGAGCTGCAGGACAGTTAATCTGCAGGTTCTCTGGCCCTACAGGAATGATGCTTGCAGCGGCAGACAAGACTGGCCACTCTGTTAGTGCGGGTGATCATGGTGCCCTCCTCCAGCTACACTGCCAGGAGGACACCACCTGCGTGCAACCGGCAGGCCCTTCCCCAGCACGTGTAAGTCAGCCACACCCAAAACAAAGGCAACTGGAAAGTTAAATTAAGGCAGTTAAAGAAAAATCCGCTCCCATAGTCTTCAATTTGGCTGTGCAAAACAGGAGCCGCCTTCAGCTGCGTAACAATATCCACAGTTTCAATGGTAGCTTCGTACTGTGTGTCTTGTTGGTCTGAAATCAAGCTTCAGATAGTGAACAGGCTTTTAAATCCATTTGAATGTCTGAGTTGCAGGGAATAAAAAGCATTTGGGGTACTGACCCCCCCTAGGAGTAACTTTCATTTTCATTCCATTTTGTGATCCACTGTTTTTTTTCCAAGTTATCATTATATTTTTCATCTTTAATCTCTCGTTCTTCTTTCCGGATCCTTACAGCATAGTATCGGGGAACGCTATCATCGTACCTAGCGCGCCTGAAGAATCCACACTAGACAAGGGGGAAGAGAGAGACAAACACAAATTAGTTCATCTCAAGGAAACCAAGTGCATTAAACAAAATGTCTAAGCTTTCTGTTCAGCCATGTCTACCTCTGGACCAAGGGAAAGGGGTACCATTTTAAGAAAGCACTGACAGGTTGAAAAGAACAGCCAGAAGGAATGTTACAGAATAGCCATGAAGCTGGAAGAAAAGCCCGTTTTCACCTTGTCTTTACATTTTATAACAATGTAAAGTACCTTTTGACTGGCAAGAATCTGTGAGTTCATTTAAAAAAAAAAATCACAGTATTATATATAAAAGGTATAACTTTCAGATCTAGTGATCACTTTAACAACAATTTTTTAAAGGCATAAATAAAAATTATTTCTTGTTCCTTGCCCACTAATAAAGTGGAAACTGGTCCACAAATATGTAACAAATTACTACTCGAATAAGCCATCTTCCAGTGGGTCAATTTAAAAGTCTTCTCTCTTCCCAGGCTTCAGTACACACATCATATGTCTCTTTAGCTAGAACATAATTTACATTGCCTGGATCTGCCACTGTGCTTCTAATTAAACTGTTTCATTAATACATCACTAAGTAATTGTGTCCTGAAATTACATCAATCACGTATTGCACAGGACTTGAGGAAAGTATGCTACACTGAATTCTGCAGCACTTCAATTTCTTTTTTTTTTTGTAAAAAGAAAGGTAACATTTACATTCAAATTATTAATGTATATATATTTTATTCACCTTTAAAAAATTATTCGATCTGATCCAAAGTATACTTTGAGAATATACCTGAAAAATTTGAATCAGATTGAGTTTTTTAAGGAATGAAAAAATGCTACTGAAACAAAAGTACGTTATCAAGTTAAAACTTCAGGTTGGAAGAAAGGAAGATACTCATAATGGTTGATTAATGGTTTATTTTTTGACCGTCAGGAATAGAACACATATGCTGAAATGCCATAGGGCAAAACAAAAATCATGTGTCTACTTATCACTGTCAGTAGGCCAAATGAACCAGCTTTTGTTTTAGGTCATTTCTTGGACTCATTTGTTACTCTGTGCAAAAAATTCAATGTACTTAAATCTATTACAAAAATGACTGCTGTCTGCCCCACTTATTAAAGGAAGGAAATAAAAAATGGCAATGTTGAGATTCATCATTACAGTGCCAAGGAAAGGGATTATAAGAGTACACTCTCTCCCTTTATGCTCACAGAAATGGAAAAAGGAATACCAACCATTACTATCATCATGGAAAAGCAAAATATGAATTTAAAATCAACTGAGACCCAAGGTGGAATAAAATCTCTAGGAACATGAAACATGGTCAAATTCCATTACAACATATTCAAACAAAAACTGTCTAAACAGTTTTTGTACCAGAAATTTACATACTGAAGGTTACTTTGGCAGAGGACCATCTCCTGAAGTTGGCCATAAAGCTAATCATTTTCTGTTGTAATGATCTTTGGCCTGAAGGAGATATGTAGGAAAAGGAAGCTGCATGCTAAGCTAGCATAAAACAATCTCGGAGCAACAGTAAAAAGCATTCCATGCCTGCACCATCACTTTAGAGCAAGAACAGAAAGATCACAGTGAGGAAGCCTCTTTACCAAGAAAAACACATTTCCAACATGCAACAGGTTAATCAGGCAGTCAACACAAGCTTCTATCCCTGAGAAATTCCAAAATGGACAAGAAATCTGGGATGATTTCTTATGCATCCTTGAAATTCCAAATGGGATGCTGTATGCTGGATTAACAACGAACTGGAACCCTCTATGGAGGTCTGAAGCCCCCTTTTATGTGTATGATTATGATTTTCTTCATTGCTGTGGGTGTGATTTAATAAGAACACGAAATAACTCACCTGCAACAAAAGATCCTTTGTGCATTAAACAAAACGACTGTGCACTTTCAGGTGAAATAAATAAAATAAAACCAAAGCAAGGCAAGCCAGTACGGACACTTGGCAACATCTGTTAATGGGACACACACAGCAAGCTGTTGCTCTTTAAGTTAGCCACCACAACCATAGCAGGTCCCACAGCTAGCAATTAAAAAACATTGATCAATTACCAATTACAGAAGTAGATCAATACTATGCATCAGAAGTAAGCCTCTCTTTATCAGATGGCTGAGCATGGATCTCAGCCTTGTGATATGTGGCATCATAATGATCTTTCTTATTTCTCTTGAAGAAACCACACTACAAGGAAGCAAGGTATTTAGTCAGTTTTACAGTTTTGTGAATAACTGCTAAACAACAGAACATCTCAGATTGTAACCTGTTTCCTATTACAGCTGGTTTACAAAGAGACCACTTTTGATCAACCAGAAATGAGCAGCCAACTCACGACATTACACTGCGACAGCCAGCACCTGACACACTCTACTGACACAGTCTCTGATCAAGCATTTGTATGGATGGTCAATACTGGTCAGCTAATTGACTTTTCTATTTGCAGCAGAAATTCTAAGGACAAAAGTCAACTTAAAAAGGGAAAATGTACGCACATCAGATTGTAGCTTTGGATGGTTTCTTCTTGAAGAATACAAGCTCCAAAAAAGCAAAAGATTGACTTTTGCAGGCTACTTAGACAAAGGTTAGAAAATTCTCTTAAGTAAAATTTACCACAATTCCTAATAAAATATAGACAGACCATGAGTATTTTTCAACCTTTTACAGCAGATTTAATGAAACAAATGCCATCTACTTGAGACCTCTGAATCTGTAGGGTGAATCACAATACAAATTCAAGTACACTGTCATGAAAGAATGATCACTCTCATTTTCCCAAATTCAGAACCACTATGTAACTCTGAAATGGTAGGAATCCATGTTCCTCAGGTTAGGTCACTCTAAATAAGTATCAAAGTATAATTCTACTTCCGACTATGATTTCTTTCATTCAACAATGCAGACCTTTTTCTATTTACTTTTTCTAAATCATAAGGCCATTAAACCGTCTTTTGAAATAACCTGATCAAACAAAATCTCTCCCAGAAAATTCCACTTCCCAGGGTAGCAATCAGGAAGACATGCTTCTAGATCCACTTTGTATAGTATGGCAGCTACTAGCTATGTGTGACTATTCAAATTTAAGTTAAAATTTAAAATTCAGTAACTCCACTGCACTAGCCGTATTCCAAGTATTCAACAGCCACATGTGATGGTTGGCCACCATATGGAATACTGCTGCTCCAGAACATTTCCAACATGACAAAGTTTTATTGGGCAGTATTGACAGTGAACACACCTTTCAATAATAAGTGCTAATAAACAGAATAA
Source organism: Cuniculus paca (assembly GCA_004365215.1). NCBI lineage: Eukaryota > Metazoa > Chordata > Mammalia > Rodentia > Cuniculidae > Cuniculus > Cuniculus paca. The sequence continues at coordinate 8,707 of RJWT010026723.1, read as the reverse complement.
GAAGGAGGAGGAACCAAGGACTATTAGTCCTGGTCCTGCGTCCGGCTTGGCAACATTTTTAATACTCATGAGCATGAATGTCTTTATCAGTAAAACAAAGGTGATTGGATTAGTGCAAAGGACTTTCCTCTTTTATCTCAAAAACAGACAAACAAAAATTCTTTTCAAAAGCCAATATTTAAAGCAGATAATATCAGAACTTCTCTGGCTAAATTGGAGATCCCTATCTTAGTTTTGTCACCTACGAGGATACACAAAATCCAGTTTAAAGACCACTAAATAGAAGAATAGAATTCCTTTTCCACCCCCTGTGCTTAGGATTGAATCCAGGGCCCCATGCTGGCAAGTGCTATATTGCTGACCCCTAAAATCCTTTCCGACCCTAAAATTCCATTACAGTTCAGTTTTAGAAAGAAGAGTATAAAGTATAAAAATGACTTTTATGTGGGGGTTATAAAGCTATCGGGATATTTTAGGTCTCCTTGTGAGTCTGGATAGTTAGTTTCCAAAATCCAGGGAGAGCATCTAGTCCAATCCAGTTGGTTTGCTAAGGCAAACCAGAGCCCCAGGAAGGTAAAATGATTCACACAACATTATACACGGCTTGGGTTTCTTAATTCTCAACCCACCGCGCTATGTCTCAATGAGGATTTAAGGCTGCCAATGAGATTTATTCTGAAGATTGTCCTTGTGACCTCTTCCAGAGAACACAAGACCATCTTCAATACCAAACACCACATTCAGGGTTTTTTGGTAGTCATGAATACTGAGCCCAAGGCCATGTGCAAGCTAGACAAGTACTCTACCACAGAGCCATATCCTTAGCCCTCCACATTTAGTTTTTGATATCAAAATAATTATCAGGGAAACTCCCATATCAACTAGCTATGCTAGCCAGAGGAGTCTACTGTCTGAGGTAAATTAAACATTGGGGGTAAAATTTGACTAACACCCCATGTCAGGAGAAGTCTTGTTGTGAGAAGAGATGCCAGGCTTCAATCACATGTTTGGTGGATACCAGAAAATTATCTCAGACCAGCAAAAGGAAGTTACTTGGAACAGAGGGAAAAAAAAAAAAAAACAAAAAACGAAAAAGAAACACACACACCCACAAAAAACACAAAAAATTGCCCAAAAATTGAAGTAAAAACATCCTTGAAGTCTTGTCCATTATACTCTTGGATCCAAAGACTGGAAAAAGATGGTTTGATCCTAGAGGGTTGTTGGTTCAGCCAAAACCTTCTCGACCAGATGTTCGTGAGCCCAGAATTTTTGAAATTTTCAAAAAATACTATGCTGTACACATAATGCCACTATATTAAAAAGTGTTCATATTTCTGCAGTGAAACTAACGAATAAAGAACAAAGACTATAAATATCTTTCCTTCACATCATGTCAGGTCTTGCCACCAAATAGCTCATTACAAACTTTGTTTTCAGAACATTTTGGAATCTGGAATTGCAGAGATAGGGTACTACAGATCTTCTTTATTCACTTGGAATAATGTGAAATTTATAGTTTATAATCTTGGCAAATAATATTTGTGTGCATCTCATATGTACTTTTTCCATAAAGTAGACTATCTACAGGTAGTAAGTTGGGGAGATATATTTTATGTACAGTCAAAAGACCAAATTCTTATGAAGCACATACTGTGTACAGACCACGCTGATATCTGATACGGGCTGTGACAACTGTCTCGAGATGGAGTAACTCATTTCATTCATCTTTTCTATCTATCTAGCCGAAAGTATAACAAACCCTACTGGCTGCCATGAACATTTGTTTACAGAAGTTGAAATCAGCAGGAATACAGATTCAGATTAGTCTGATACTCAATAATTTGGCTTATATTCAGATTTTTTTTTTTTTTAAAGACAGCGTCTTGTCATGTAGCTCATGCTAGCCTCGAATTTGCAATCCTTCTGCTTCAGCCTCTAGAATGCTAGAGTTACAGGCATGGAGCACCAAGCCTGGGTTTAGATCCAGACTTTGACCTTATTTTATGAAAATGCTTAAGTGAAAAAATTTAAATCTGTCATTTGCCAAATATCCTGAACTATATGCAAGAGATACCAACAAGTATGAACTTAAGAAATTTATGTACAACTAAAACACCTTTAAGTACAAATTATTAGCTAGATATACAGGTGTTCACTGTAAAATTCTCTACTGTATGTTGGAAGTTTCATGATAAAATGTTAACAAAAGAAAGCAATGAAAAAAGAAAGTCATACTATTAGTGTTAACTCACATTTTTGAAAACATGAAATGAAATGCCAGGTATGACTTACCTTCCAGAGGAAAAACACTAAAAAAGCAAGCATCAGTATCCCAGCAAGAATAGCCACGAGGATGATCCACCAGGAGATTCTTGAATACTGAGCCACGGTCTTTGAGGGAAACACAGTCACACGAACCTACAGGTGAGGAAAGCAGATCGCCATAAACTGGGGTACAAGTAATACATGGAGTCCATAATTCTATTCTGCTTCTGAACACATCTTGGACAACAATGTCTCTGGATGGAAGAGTTCACTTGCTCTTATTACAGTACAGGACTCAACGGACATCCCATGAAGATCTTTTCCCAGCCTCTAGAAAAAGCTAGATGGAGTGTGTTCTAAGTGGTCATTTCTTTGCTATCTTTTATGGTCACCTTACCTCTTTCAACAATTATCAATAAACAGCCAGTCCTGTTTCAACTATATTCATGGTGCTGGGGATCAAACTCAGGGCTTTGCATATCTAAAGCAAGCACTCTACTACTAAGCTATACCTCTGGCCCTCAGACTGATATCCTTTGGAAAATGACTATACGTTAATTTCTGGCAGTGGGAAGAAAAAGGTCAGCTCGTGTACAATTACCACAACTCAGATTTTAAAGATGTCACGAGATATAAAAATAGGGATGGAGTTGAATGACTAATTTCTTAGGACATCAAACTAAAGCTCCTCATAAATATAATTTCCTGAGATAATTGGATGCCTGCCATCTTCCACAAAAATGTGTGAGGACAAACTAGACCCTGGATTCATTCTGAGGGAATATAGCACTTAAGCTGTAGCTGATGAAAAGCTTAAATATTAAACATTTGATAGTTGGCAAATACCAATTAAATAAACATGGTGTTTACCCAGAAACCTACAAAGTTGCTTCTGGCCATGCAACAACTCACTTATGTCCATTCTCATATGTCCATTACGTCTAAATGAAGTGTATTAGAATTTCAAACAGACTGTGTAAAGACAGGAGTTGTTTACCAGAGCATGCAAAGACCTAGTGATTGCAATGAATATTGATTTTGTAAACTACACTGATTATGAGATTTACTAGTTGCAGTTTCTGGCATTTCTGAATTGAACGGAAATTAAGCAAAGGGCAAATAAAACTCAGAAGATAGTTCTTAATTTGTAAGAAATGTTTTTAGTTATTTTATTTTATATCTTCACTTATTAAACTACTCTTGAAATTGGGGAATGAAGAAACAATGCTTTTTTCTATTTTTTTAAGGCAGGATTAGAGTAAAAGCAATGAGAAATTGTTTTGATGTTAAGACAAAAAGAAAGATCAAATGATACAACCTCTTTTGCTTCTATCTCCCAAGAAAATTATCTTCGGACTGGAAAGGACAGGCAAAAGCAAGATGAAGATGAAACTATAACCTGTAATAAGTGAAGACATACAAAAAAAAGGCATCCTGATACCTGAATTAAGCTCAAATCTTCAGACCCAGAAAAACTGCACCTTAAAATACCAAAGAAAAGTACAGGCATGATACCTGAGCTATTGTATCTCGGAAATCACAGAAAATAGAGGAGGAATCTGAAGACTACCGATAAAATGTTTCAATTTTCCTCAGAAATAAGTCCTAGGTATGAGACTAGTAATCCAGTCACAGATCTGCCAATCATTAAACAAAGCAGGATCATGCAAAAATGTGGCTTCCAATCAGAAGGCTGAGTTCTCCAAGCCCTAAGAACATAAAGTGCCCAAGACAACCTTATTCTCACTTGTGACTCAGTAACCAGACAGGATACCAGGACCCCTGTTCAACCATATTCCAGAAGAAAGAGCGCTCGAGGACTCTGGAGACCTGAGATCTGCTATCAGCTCCACTTGCCAGTCACAGGGGAAGCTGTCTCTGAATTTGTGACTTAGGGACATAATAGGGACCATGTGTCACAGAGTAGAAGAACAACAGCCCTGAAGTTAGACAGTTATAAGTTTTAATCCAGGACCTCATATCCTATCCTGAGTCTATTTGTTTGTAAAATGCATATGATGCCTACCTTGGTGTTCTTCTGAAGCTTAAACAAACATGAAGTATCGAGGAAATTGTGGACATTTTACTAATGTTAGTCCCTTCTCTCTAAAGTGTTGATCTTTTTGCAGCTCTAAAAACTGTGATTCTCAGAGTTGCCTCCTTGTAGTCATTAGAAACTGTAGCAGCTGCCAGTAACCAGAAATGGGAAGAAAGGATTCTAAGGAGGGCATGGTTTGACAGTCCCTTAGGGTGCCTAACTGATGAGAGGTGGGCTGAAGCAACTCACAGAGATAACTGAAATCCAGGGTGACCATGTGTACCCATAAGCCTGAGATAGCCTTGGTTTACACCACTCATCTCAACAGCTGTATTGTGGTTTGGATGGTAAATCCAAGGACATTCTAAAGAGCACTATATTTCAGAAGCCAGACTGATTAGAGAGGTTCAGTGAGTTTTCAGCTACTGAACTCATCAAAGTCAGAACATTTTCATAAGTAAATCAGCGGGTGAATAGAAGAGCAGCAGTATACAATCTTTCTCCAGTCTACTTGGCAAAATGTTCCCATTTGCAATTCCTACCATGTCTGGGTCCTTCTACCACAAGATCCTAATGCAAGTCCCTGGGAGTTCTAGACCCCCAAAAGGAGCTGCTTACTAGTGGATCACTACAAAGTCCTGCTCCTTGTTCTGTCCCATATTTTTGTTAATTACTGAATGAGGACATAGAAGGGATACTTCTCAGTTTTGAAAAAGAAAGTTTGCACAGATAGAAAGTTGAGACAGCAGATGATCAAGACTCAAAATTACTTTACAATATGAAACAATGCGCCAGAAGCAAATCACATACAATGTGAAGATACATTTCAAGACGTGTATTTAGAGTTTTTCAAACTAGTCAAAAACAAGATACAGGAAACATAGCTCAACAATGAATTCTGATGAAACTACCCAGAAAGTTTCAGTAGAACATAAGAGAGAGAAATTCAAACATACTGTTCAGCATATGTTTGAAAACCTCATTTAGGGCTGGGATAGTGCTGATACGCTGGGAGGTAAAGGCAAAGCATATGGTGAACTGAGCAGACCACACCTTAGCTACCTGGTCCATGTGGGATCACGCCACCCAAAAGGGGCAGGTCAGGGTGGGGAGAGGCTGGGAGCCATCTGGCTGGGCCTGGATAATGCAGAACTTGACAGCTGGGTATATCTCTCTGAACAGAGTAAGAGGAATATTCAAGGCAGAACAGCTTATTTCAATTACTGGGAAGGCTGCTACATGGCCAAGAAAGGAAACTTATTGTAAGCTTATTTTAAGGGACAGAGCAGGGACATATTTTACAAGGCTCGATTCTAGAATTTCTCTCTTTTTTTTGGTGGTGGTACTGGAATTGAACTCAGGGCTTTTTACTGAGTTATATCCCTAACCCTTTTTATCTTGAGGCAGGGTCTTGCTAAGTTGCTCTGACTGGCTTTGAACTTATGATCCTTCTGTTTCAGCCTCCTGAAGCTGGGATTATAAGTATGCAATGCCACATTCAGTGAGAATTTTTTTTAATTGTACCAAAAATCAGACCCAGGTCCTTTGCACTGAGCTATATCACCAGCTCTTTTTATTTCTAATTTTTGAGACAGGTCTTATTAAGTTGCTAAAAGTTGCTCAGGCTTGACTTGTGCTTACAGTCCTCTTGCCTCAGTCTCCCACAGTGCTAGGACTACAGGAGTGTGCCACTGTGCTCGGTTGAGAGAGATCTTTTCAAGTAACAACAGCTGGTCACCCCTGGCATGGGCATTGTAAGAAGGGTTGTAAGGTGCACCTGCCCCCACTGAGCCAACAGCCCTCATACCTGCCCCATTCCTGCTGAATGGAGGACCCAAGACTTACTTCCTTTTTTCAATAATTCTATTAAAACACAGCATGGGTGGTAGTGCCTTAAGACTCTCTGCTGCCTCCTTACAGGGGGAAGAGGACTTCGAGGACATGAACACCAAAGAGCATGACTTCAGGCTGTGGGCACAGGGAGAGGAAGAGAGACTGGCTCTGAGCCAAGGCAAAGCTGGGGACCTCTCACCTGAGTGCCTGCATGTGGCAGCTTGATATTCCCGGCGGCAGCGGTCACTTCAATGTAAGCCCGCACGAGAATGTCCAAGTAGTTCATCTTGGAGTATTCCTGTTGGGAGACAGTGGATGCGTTACATAGTAATAAATGTCCTAGGTGGTGGCAAATGACTTCCCGGGGATAGCCTCACGGCAGGGCCGCACCTCTAGAAATGTGCTGTTCCATAACCTTGACCGCAGGACGAGAGCAGCCTTGCTGTCCAGCCCCCGCAGCGGGCACCTGATGTTCACACACTTTACGTTCACGCTGCAGTTCTGGAGAGAGGAGGAGACCGGTGGTCAGAATCCACCATGTGCAAAGCCTTCCCCATTCTGTTCCATGTTCCCAGTTCTGGAAGAATACTCACAAGGGTCTGGTATTTTCTTTCAGTAAACAAAGAAAATTTTCTCCTATCATCGGTCTGTTTTTCAGCAATTTCCCGTTTCACTCTTGATTCGTGGGACTCCTAAAAAGAAGTATATGCACAATAGTTCCACTTTATGTAATTCTTTGTCAGTGCCATACAAACCTCCCAAGTAAGCAATGCCAAACTTACAAAATCGGCAATCAGTATCACCCTCACCCCCAGCACCAAAGCACACAAGAAACTTCGGTTATGACCACTCCAGCATCAAGTTTATGGACTAACTTCTAGGACTGGTTAAGTAGTTTATTCCTACGGTGACCTTTAAACTCAGGGAAAAAGGAAGATGCTCCTTCCTTCCTTGGTGCCCCTACTGAACTGTGAACAAACTGCACCGAACCACGAGCCTACTGAGGTCAGGGACCAGTTCTTATTCCTGCGTCCCTTGCACCCAGCTCAGTACCTAACATGGCAGACAGCATACGCAGAGTGGTCAAGTGAACTGAGGAACAGAGAAGGAAGCAAAAGACCCATTATATGACTAAGTTGAGACAAACACTGACAACTCAGCCATGTAAGGACTTTTAAAATTGCATTTTCCTATACAAGTTGAATCTCCCTCATTTGAAATGCTTGGGACCAGAAGTGTTTCAGATTATGGAGTTTTTCAGATTTTGGAGTATCTGTGTCGAGTTTACTGGTTGAACATCCAAAATTTGAAAATAAGAAATCAAATTTTAGAGAATTCCGAGTTTTGGATTTTTGGATTAGAGCTGCTCAGTCGGTAATGAAGATTAGGAGCAATGGGGCCACCTCGCTGCTTAAGAGTTGACGAGTGTAGGAGCAGGGCTCCACGACATAGCCACCTTCGAGGATTTAAAACAGAAGAACCAGACTTGTGTCAACAATGCAGACTTTATCAAACTGGAACATAAACAAGCCAGATACCTAAGTATGGGCAGTAGAGGGAGGGGTAAAGAGTGGCAGGTTTTGAAATCAGAAGGAGCTTGAATGCAGAGTTTGCCTCTTAACACTGAGTGACTCTGAGAAAGTTACCCAATCTGTAGGAATGAGGATAAAAAGGATACCTCCCTATTAGGACTATCTAAAGATTAAAAGGAGAAACACATGCCAGGTATGATGGCACATGCCTGTAATCCCAGAACTCAGGAGACTGAGGCAGGAGGATCACAGCCAAGTTAGTGCTTTGAGCTACACCGTGAGTTCAAGGCCAGCCTGAACTGCATAGTGAGACCCGTCTCAAAATACACAAATAAAATTAGAAACACAAATAAAATGGTCAGTACAGTACCTAAGACAGTAAGTACACAGTGAATATTTACTATTTTAAAAAATAAGAATGAAAGCTTTTAAGGTCATTTGCTAAAGAGCCAGTATCTTTTGTAATGAGTTTTAATGATCTTGCTTGGAATAAACACTGGTTGGCTCACTCCCAGGAACATGTCCCAGTCCCCTTTACAGGGCATTGTGTTATATACCAGAAAAAATGTCACTTGTCTTGACAAGTACTGAGTGACCGTGCCTTAGGTATCGTAATGGTCACCAATAAGAAAAAAACAAAAACCAAAACCAGCAGTGGCGTATGCTACTCCATGTGCCTGTGAGGAATCACGGGACAGATATGTGGATAGTCTGTCCCAGGAATGGAATGGCACAGGCCCACCCTCACAGGTTGGAGGACACACCTCCAACAGTGGGCCTCTTTCTCAGCTAGCCTGTTGGCAGCCAAACTGGCAATGGTTTTGGATGTACACAGCCCAAGAATTCATCCAGGAGGACGAACTACAGGACTTGATCCCTAGTCCCTATGCATAAGGGAAAGAAGGGTCTCCTGCTGACGCTGGATATAATAATGGGTCTAGCTGTGACCCAATCCCACAATGGACAGTGGTCACTGTCCAGCTCAGTACAAAAGTACTCTGATTTAAAACAAGAAGGTAAACTAATGGGCAGAGCT
>RJWT010026722.1:0-15727 GCA_004365215.1 Cuniculus paca | reverse complement strand
CATCGTGTCCTTCTTAATCCTCTACTTCTCCCACTACATTATCGCCATTTTGAAATTTTTTCGAATTGTGCAGTTTGGAAGCTTCTTCTTTGTGTTCTCTTCTCTAGTGGCTGGAACCTACCCCTCTATACACTCTGTCAGTTTAATTTTAGGAAATCCTAAGCTGAAACGAGCTGCAAAGAAGTTCCTGCTCTGTGGTTAGTGTGGTCCATAGAAGGATTTGTATCAGTGGTGAGGATTTAAGAGTTAGTGGCTTCCCTGCGTGTCTCCCGTTATTCACTCAATAAACATCCTGTTCATCCATGTACTGCTCATCGTGGTGGCCGTCCATCCTGAGTTACAGTTGTACATTTTCTGCCTTCACCAAAGGTGACATTGTTCTGCAAAGCAGAATAAGTATCAGTGGGTTACATCTATGTCAGAGTTCTGCTGTAAAATGGAACTGCCATTTTGCAAGTTAAATACTGCAGGAATCTACCTGCACAATTTCTTCCAAGTGCAAGAATAATCACAATTTTCTCAAAGTTGAAGGTTTTGAAGAAGAAGAAAGACTCTTGTTTGAACTTGTGGTCTCAGAAAGTAATAAAATGTTTTAACACCCCTGTTGGTAGAATATCTAGTTTTGGATGGTTAATCTGACTCAGATGGGTTGACTGTTCACCTCTTGTGTATGGGCATATGATCTCTGTCCTCCTAATTGGTGTCACAGATAATGAAGTTTTTCTTAGTGTGGAAAGAAGTTCGAGGACAGGGTGCTCTTTAGATCCCTGCAAGCATATTCAGTTTGTCTGTATTGTAGAGCACTTGGGTGAGTTGGTGACACTTCCTAGCAACTGATAAAAAGGTGGACAGTTGGAGGAAAAGGAGGAGGAGAAGAGAGAGAAGTCGAGATTGGAGGCTCGTTTTCCATCTGCCCTAACTGTGCATCTTGGACAGACAGTGGCTTGCAGGGAGTTTCGTGATACTCTTGTGCACTTGACTTCAGGAACTTCGAAAGGCTGGTGGAGATTTGGTCCTCCTACCACGTGTCTTGTCTTCCCAGAGTACAAACTGCAGCAGATGGGAGCGACTGAAGATATCCCCATCTCCTTAATCTCTGAGATGCATTTCCTGGTGGCTTGCTGAAGATTTTGTAAACCAAGAGATTCATGCATGTTTCCAAAGCAAATTCAAAGCCACTTGAATTTCAGGCAAGTCAATGAAATACGAGATGTTGTTAAGTTTAGCTGTTAATTTGTGCTTCTGTGTGATGATGTAAGCTGTGTACATTTAAATTTGCCAATCACCAGTAGTGAGGACTCAAATTCTGGTTTTCCAATCCCAAGCATAGAGGAGTTGCTGCAGAAGATCTGGAGATGCATGTGTCTTCTTGGCTGTGGGAATGAGAGTGCTCGGTGTCTCTCCAGGGCTTGGATCTGATTCCCCAGGAAGCAAAGCAGCAGGTCCCTCTTCCTGCCTGTAGCTGACGGTCCCTCCCTGTGGTACCCAGCTGTGGAAAGAGCACCTGTGTCCTGGAGGTGACTATTGCTCCCATTAGCAAGGAAGAGTGAAGATGCGCTCTTGTTCTTCTCGCAACTGCAGCTCAGCAAATCCTTGCTCTGTGAACCTGGGGAGTGTCCTGCAGGTGGGCAGAGAGAGTAGGAGCACCTTCACACATCCAGGGAGAAATCTGAAATAACAAAACTCTCCCAGAACTCTTTTTCTTAGATAAGAAATTGTGATTCCATTTCATGTATCTTTGATCAAATTGTGCTAATAGCAGAGCTATGAAGATATGACTAAGGTTGTAAACTTGCAATATTACCAAATGTTGTAACCAAGAAAATCCATAAAGTATAGTAAACCCTTCTGAAAACATTCTCCCTTCCTGCTTGATAAAATTTAACCTCTTGCAGAAATGTGGGCTGGCTATTTTGCTACTGGGTGTTGTGTGATGCACTCATTACTCTGCCTTAAAATCAGAAGAGTCTCAGTCTTGGGTCGCTGGACCCCTTTTTATCTGGACTCACCCTCCCCAACCCAGGCAAAATGTTTTTGTCTTCCTCTCATCTAGCAGTAATTTGACCTCTGTCTATCCCAGAAGAGTACAGCCCCTATAGTCTGCCTTTAACAATGTGGCTCGCTATTCAAGCATGGTAGTGCATGGCTATAATTCTGGCACTCTGGGAGGCTGAGGCAGAAGGACTGCATGTGTGATCTTAAGGTGGGCAACTTACCAATATCGCAATACCTTCTTTAAAAAATTTAAGACTGCCGATTTCACTCAGTGCATAGGCTCCAGGGATGTGGAGTTCAGCTGATGCACACTCTCTGGGCCTGTCTCTCTCTCCCACATGCAAAGAGGAAGAGGAGTCAGAGAAGGACAGAGGAAAGCCACGGCCTTTTCTTGGAGGTATTGCAGGAAGTTTCATGAAGCCATCCCAAGGAAGGAATGAGGTGCTCAGAGCTGTGACACCACCAAATCTGGGGCAGAGGTCCTGTTTTATGGGGTAGGGGTACCATCTCCACCCCCTTGAGGGTGGACACCTGCTTGATTTGATACTGGACTTGTAGCTAGGGGTTCAGACTTGTGGACTACAGAGAAATTATTTAGAGCAGCTTGTTGTTTGGACATAAAACACTGCAAGGGAAATTTCAAGGGAGGAAGTGTAGCTTACACAGACACAAGTGTGACAGGCCAACAGCTCAAAAGAATGAATGTGTTTGGAAATAGTTTGCTGCTCATAGTCACAACGAGCCTGCATCATCAAAACTAAAAGGGATCTGGCTCATTTACTCTCCCAAGGGGTCCCTTCTCACACTACACTATGTAGAGACATTCAAAATATAAGTACTACAACAATCTGAATATTAAAATAATGAACACTGCAATTCTAATTATCTCCCAATAATGACTGCCCTCATTAGCTCGCCCATTGTGATTTTGATGCGGTGTCTACACATACGTGGAAACTTATTGCCTTGCTTTTATATTGACTGCTACTTCAGCCTGTGCCCTGTATGTTTTCTTATATAACAAATTTAAACTTTAAAGGGTCTTCATTTGCTCAGACTTTATACATTAGAGTAACTACATGGGAGTCTTACATACTGGCACAGAGACATAAAGATCCTGAAGCGATACATTTTTTAAAGTGTTTTTTGAAGAATACCCTGATAATGTGAAGTAGAATTCCAGGAGGGGCACAACTAGTTACTCATGGTGGAGATGAAGGTGGAGGAGCTCTGGCTGTTCCTTCAACTGAGCAGACTTCCAGCAGTCATGTGAAGGGATCCTGTTCCACTATTTACTTACGGTGACCATGAAAGCTAAGAAGAACTAGAAAATGCAAAACTCATCAGCAAGATGCAAATTTTTGATGAACTATATCTTCCTTATTTGAATGTCTCAGAACTAAATTGAGAAAGCACTGATGGAAACAAATGCACACCGCCTTCCTTCTCCAATGATTAGAGTCTTAATCTCAAAGGGGTCCTGCTCTAGCTGAAGAAGTACAGAGAACGTGAACAATTGAAGCTACACAAATATCTATACATCTCTTAGGATTTTCCTCCTCTCAACATGCTAAAACCTCGTCTTATTATCAATTTTCTCGTAGCACTGACACAATTTCTTACTGGGGTCCTCACAAATGGCTTCATCGTGGTGGTGAACATGGTGGACTTCATCAAGCAGAGACAAACGGCTCCTTTGGATCTGCTCGTTTCCTGCCTGGCAACTTCCAGGATTTGTCTCCAGTTGTTCATCTTTCTGGCTCACAGGGTTGTTCTCTCCTTCATGAAACAGTCCATGTTTCCTGGGCTTTATATTATTTTTATGTTTGTAAATATTTGGGGGCTTTGGTTGGCCACATGGCTTGGTGTTTTCTACTGTGTGAAGGTCACCACCATCCCACACCCCCTGTTCTTCTGGCTGAGGATGAGGATTTCCAAGTTGGTGCCATGGCTGATTCTGGGGTCTGCATTGTATGCTTCTATCAGTACTAGCATCCGGATAAAATATTCATGGACTGTTACCCAAAAACTTTTGGTTGACTTTTTCTCCAAAAATGCAAGTCAAACCAAAGGAATAGACATTGTGCCACTTTCTGTTTTTATTTTTGATGTTACTGTACCATTAATTGTCTTCCTCATCGCTGTTCTGCTCTTGATTTTCTCCCTGGGGAAACATGCCCAGCGCATGAGAACCATGGCTACGGGAACCAGGGATCCCCACAGGGGCGCCCCCATCAGGGCTCTGCTGTCCATCCTGTCCTTCCTGATCCTCTACTTGTCCCACTACATGATAGCCATTTTGTTCTTTTTTCAAATTGTGCAGTTTGGAGGCTTCTTCTTTGACTTTTGCACCTTGCTGGCTGGCACCTACCCATCTATCCACTCTGTCATCCTAATTTTAGGAAATGCTAAACTGAAACAAGATGCAAAGAAGTTCCTGCTGTGTGGTCAGTGTGGTCCCTGAGAAGAATTTGTATCAGTTGAAAGGATCTAGGAGTCAGTGGCTCCCCTGAGTCTGTCCCCAGTCACTCACCCAATAAACATTCCGTCTATAAATGTACTGCTCAGCGAGGTAGCCCATCCATCCTGGGGTACCATTACAGCTTTTCTACCTTCAGAAAAGGGTACATTGGTTTGTGAAGCACAACACGTGTAATTGGATTATGTCTATGTCGGTCTTCTAGTTGTGATATGGAATCACCATCTTGCAAGATAAACGGTATAAGGACCTTTGTGCATGTTGTCTTCCAAGTGCAGGGAAAACCACAATGTTGTCAAAGCTGAATGCAGTGAAGCTGAAGGAAAGCACTTGCCAGAAATACACAGACTCCTGTAGTACCACTGTCAGTAGGATGTTTAGTCCTCTATGGTTTATCTCAATAAAATGGGCTGACTGTTCATCCACTGTCTACTTGCAGATGATATCTGTCCTCTTTATTGGAGTGACAGAAAGTGAATCCCTTCTTAAATTGTAAAGGAAGCTGGAAATGCAGAGTCCTTCTCAGTCCCTGTGAGCATATTTTGTGTCCATCTTGCATAGAACCTAGATGACATGGTGACACTTCCTAACAAATGATAAGAGGGCTGGAAGGTGTAATAAAATGAGGAAGAGGGGAAGAGAGAGGAGTCGAGATGTGAAGGCTCCTTTTCCATCTCTTCTAATTGTGCATCTCAGATAGATAATGGCTGGCAAAAATTTCTTTCTGCATGTGTGCACTGGACTTCTGGACCTTCCTATGGCTGGTGGCGATTTGGTTGTCCTACCACGTGTCTTGTCTTCCCAGTGAGGCAGCACCAGTAGGTGAGAGGGTTGGGATGTCTCCACCTGCTTGATCTCAGATATGCATTTTCTGTTGGACTGGCTGACAATTTGGGCAACTAAGAGGTTCATGCATGTTTCCAAATCAAATTCCAGGTCTCTTTGCTTTCAGGCAAGAGATGAAATAAAAGATACTATTAAATTTGGCTGTTAATTTGGGTTCCTCTGTGAGCATGCATAAACTGTGTTACATTTAGATTTGCCAATCATCAGCAGTAAAGATTCAAATTCTAATTTGTGAGTCATAGATATGCAAGTCAGAAGAGATGCTTCAGCAGATCTGGAGATGCGTGTGTCCGCTTGGTTGTGGGAATCAGAGTGCTCTCTGTCTTCCCAGGGCTTGGAGCTGATTCCCAGGGGACAAAGGAGCAGCCCCCACTTCCTGTCTGTGGCTCACAGTCCCTCTCTTGGGTAGCTGCTCTAGGAAGAGCATCCATGTCCTGGAGGTGAATATTACTCCTGTTGGGAAGGAGCAGTGAACACGCACTCCTGCTCTTCTCACATCTGCAGCTGAGCAAATACTTGCTGTGTGAATCCAGGGTGTGTGTCCTGCAGGTGGGCAGAGAAACTGGGAACAACTTCAACCATTCAGGAAGAAATCTGTAATCACAAAACTCTCCTGGGACTTTCTTTCTCAGATACTTTCCCTCATCTATTTCATGGATGTTTGCACTAAGAGTGATGGGTAACAGCATAACTAGGAAGCATACCTTTGTACATGGGTAACATTACCAAGATTTGCAGCAAAATAAAATCACAAAGTATGATAAAGCATTCTAAAAACATTTCTGTGGCCTGCTTTCCTAGAAATAAATTTCTTGCAGAAATGTGGCCTCACTATTGTGCTGCTGGGTGTTGTGTGCAGTACTCTTTGCTCTGTCTTAAAATCAGTAGCCTCACAGCCTTGCCCCTCTGGAGGCCTCTTTATCTGGACTCAGCAGCCATGACCAATTGCTCTAGTCCTTCTCTCACCCAGCAGCCGTTTGACCTCTATCTATTTCTGGCACAGCCCATATCTTCTGCTTTTAGAAATGGGGCTTGTTTGTTAAGTGCAGTAGTGCATGCCTATAGTGCTAGCACTCTGGGAGGCTGAGACAGGAAGACTGCGAGTGTAAGCATAGCCTGGGCATACATAGCAATGGAGGAATACATTGAACGAAAGAATGTTTTAGAGACTGCAGATGTAGCTCAGTGTAAAGACTCCAGGTTGTATCTCCAACACTACAGGAAGCAAAAAAGGAAAGAAAGAAATAGATGAGAGAGAGAGAGAAAGAGAGAGGGAGAGAAACAGAGACAAAGAGACAGAAAGGTCAAAGACAATGAGAAATAGAGAAAGGAGGAAAGAAAGGAAGGCAGGATAGAAAAAGAAAGGAAGGATGAGAAAGAGAAAAAAAGAATAAAAGATAGTATAAAATAAGGAAGAAAGCTAGGAAGGGAGAAAAGCAGGGAGAATGTTAGGAAGGAAGATGTAAAGGGTGTGAGCAGAGTTTATGGCGATGGCTGTGGTCTGGACATGGCTTGAGTGTCCTCCCTGGTGCCTTGCTATGGGGACTGAGAAGGAAGCAACTTAACCCCATTGCTGTTTAGAGGGGAACCTTTGGGAGAGTTTACAGTAGAGTGAATCATCAGAGTGGGGCCCATGATGAGCCCTGGTGGCTTCTGGAGAAGAGGGCCAGGCACCCAGGGGACACAGGATGTGCTCGCCCTCTCTCCCCTGATACATGGAAACAGAGGGATCAGAACCATGAGCAAGAAAAACCTGTGTTCCTGGAAACTCCATGGTCTGCAATAAGGAGACAGGAGACAGGACAATGCAGGCCTGGACAGCACTGGTACTGAGGCCAGGAGACGTCCTGTGCTGTCCACCTGACCTCCAAGCCCAGTGCCCCAGAAGATCAGTGTTGTGGTGCAGTCATCCTGGGTCCCAGAGAGGGCTTCTGAACAGAGTTTGTGCCAGGAGGCAGCCTCTTCCTGAAGAGGGACCTGCAGGGACGGTGCTTAGCTCCTCAGAGTGGAGCCCCAACCTGTGCATTCTCCAGTGAGACCCTGAGTCATTCAGAGACAACCCAGTTTTCCATAGTCTGCAGTGACTAAGGTAGTGACATCACCTGACAAGTCAAAGTCCGAGTGCTTCTATTTTAGCATCCAAGAAGTCTGGGGTCAGCAGTCACCACTTGCAACTTCTCTTGGTTGCTCTCTGACACAGAGAGAAGAAGAGGAATGAGGGAGGCCAGTGCAAAGAGAAGGCACTTCTCTTGTGGGTGTTGCAGGAAGCAGCAGGAAGCCACCCTGAGGAAAGAGTGGGGAGAGGTACAGCCATAGCAAATCTGGGGCAGTGGTCCTGTTTTACGGCTGTCTTGGTTACTTTTCTCATTGCTGGGACAAAACACCTGACACCGAAATGGAAGCAAGGAAAGATTTATTTAGCTTACAGTTTCTGGAGATTTCAGTCCATAATCAGCTGGCTCCAAGTCAGGGTGGCATGCTACAGGGGCAATACTTCAAGGCAGCAGCCAGAGCAAAAGAGAAGCAACAAGCCTGTTCTTCCTTATATTGTACATACCCTACCACCACCCAGGGTGAGTGCAGCACTCACAAAATCTCCTTGCCCTTCTTTGCACAGGATGAGGATATTTACAAAGTAAGAACCCTGGATCCCTGCTGAGTCAGTTAAACTTCTAAACTTCTCAAGTTGACACAATGTATCAACCATGACAATCCACCCCTTGTCAACTTGGCAACCAGACATATTTCTTTAAATAAGCTTCCAGATACCAAGACATGCTAATTCTTACCATCTTGCAACTTGAACATTATAACACAAATTTAACAATCCTTAAGAACCAGCATTAAGTCTATCAACATTATATTAGAAACACAATATTTTGTCCTTGGCCCCTCAAAGACTCAGGCACATCCCTTTATGCAAAAGGTATTTAGTCCATCTGCAAGAGTTGCCAAAGTCCTAACAATTTCAGCATTGCTGAAAAGTCCAAGTCTCAAGTCTCCTCTGAGATGGAAGGCAAACTCTTAGCTGCAAGCCTTTGTACAAATGAAAACAAAGTTAAACACTTCTAACATGCAGAGGCACAGAATAAACACTTTCATTCCAAAAGTTTCAAGCAGGAGAGTACAAAGCATTGGGACCAAAACAAGTCCAAAATCCAGCAGGGTAGATGTTAAATCCTATAGTTGCTTGTCCAGCATCCAAAGCAATCTGTGGCAAATTGTGAGCTCCAAAGGGCTTGTGTGATTCCAGCCCTATGGCACTTCTAGTGGTCATTGATCCCATGGCATCTCTCTTGTATTAGCTCTGCTCCCCCACTGCAGGTTTCCTTAGATGATCCACGTTTCTGGTCTTCCCAAACTTCTGTGGTCTCCACTGCACCTTTGGCTTCACTCACAGTTTCACACACTGCCCTCTCAGGGGCACACTGCCTGCACTCCCAGGCCCTCTGAAATCAGGGTGGAAGCCTTTTCACCCTCAGAACTTGTGCATTCTCTATGTGCCTAAAACCAGCACTGTGTGGATGATGCTGAGATCTCGGCCAGTTGGAGCAGTAGCCAGGCTTTCCTCTCTCTTGACTGTAGGGGTCAAGCACCTGGATCACTGGGCACTCTGAACCTGATTGTGAGGAACAGATTCTCTATGCTGCTGACATTCTGGAACCTCCTGGGGCCTCTGCCACCATTCTGGACATGGTGCTCTGAGGCTTTCTCCTCAAGGCAAAGTCTTTCACCTTTGCAGTTTGGAAGCTGCAAAGGTTTAAGACTTGCTGCTTTCTGCTCTGCCTTCAGGCCATCTTTTCTATTTCTCTGTTCCTTCTCAGCAATTGAGGTCTCAGCTGTATCTTTACAGTCCACAGCTTAACTGGAGCTTCCTTTCTGGCCAAACTCACGTTTTAAATCATCCTGTTGGGCTCTGTGCTCTTGATTTGTGATATAAACCTGGCTGAAAGCCCCCAGCAATAGCCATGCCGTGGCCTCAACATTCAACTGTCTTGAAATTTCTTCTGCTTAATCAGGCCACCGTCCTTAACCTTAGTCTCAGGCAAAGTCTCTGGACATGAGCAAAATGAAAACAAACTTTCTGCCAAGCCATAACACACATCAACAGGAGTGCAACACCCAATGCAGTTCTTCCCAGCAGAAACCTGAGCGTGGTCTTTACTGACAGGCTGTCTATCAGCCTCCTGGTCTCCTGAGCTCTGACCAGAATCTCCCCTACAGAACAGCTTAAGCTGTTCCAGGGCTTCTCTTTCAGGCAACATCTCCAAACCTTTTCAAACTCTTCCCACAAGCCATTTCCAAAGGCTCTTGAACCACATGGTCAGGTACAGTCACAGCAACGACCCCACTCCTGGTACCAAATTCTGTCTTGGGTACTTTTCTTGTTGCTGGGACAAAACACATGACACCCAAAGTACAGCAAGGAAAGGTTTATTTAGCTTACAGTTTCTGGAGATTTCAGTCCATAATCAGCTGGCTCCAAGTCAGGGTGGCATGCTACAGGGGCAACACTTCAAGGCAGCAGCCAGAGCAAAAGAGAAGCAACAAGCCTGTTCTCCTCCCTTATATTGTACATAGCCTTCCCCCCACCCAGGGTGAGTGTAGCACTCACAAAATCTCCTTGCCCTCCTTTGCACAGGATGAGGGTATTTACAAAGTAAAAACCCTGGCTCCCTGCTGAGTCAGTTAAACCTCTAAACTGCTGAAGTTGACACAATGTATCAACCATAACAATGGGATAGGGTACTGTCACACCCTCTTGATTGTCAATAATTGATTGATTGGGTTTTGGGCTTGTGGATGGGGGTTCTGTTTTGTGCACTATAGAGAAATTTTCCAGAGCACGTTGTTTTGTGGACATTACATACAGAAGAGAAATTTCAGGGTGAGAGCAGCTTTTACAGACACAAGCTACAGGCTATCAGCTCTTAACTACAAAGTTGTTTGGAAATTGTTTCATGCTCATGACCACAGAGAGCCTGCATTTTCCAATCTCTAAGAAGGGCCGGGCTCTTTACTCTGCTGAGAGGTTCCTTCTCATCCTACACTATACAGACATTTAAAATATGAGTATCGCAACAGTCTAAATGTTAAAAAAAGAACACTGCAATTCTAAACACCTCCCAACACTAAATGCCCTCACTCAGCCTCACACTGAGGTGTGCTCCCATGTCTCTGTACGCCTGGAACCCTTATGGCCTTGCTTTTGTATTGAGTAGTACTTTGTTTTGTACCCTGTACATTTTATCATGTAACTACATTTCAGCAGGTCCTGATTTTCTCAGCCTTTGTACATTAGAGAATTACTACATGGGAGTCTTAAATTGCTGACCCTAAGTCATTCTGATAGTGGAAGCAATGTTTTATAAAAAGTGTTTTCTGAAGAATACCTTCATAATATTAAGTAGAATCCCAGGTGTGGCACAACTAGTTACTCATGGTAGAGATGAAGGTGGAGGAGCTCTGGCTGGTTCTCCAGCTGCGAAGACTTTCAGCAGCCACCTGAAGGGATTCAGTTCCACTATTTGCTTATGGTGACCATGAAAGCTAAGAAGAACTAGAAAATGCAAAAGCCATCAGCAAAAAGCAAATTATTGCCAAACTATCTCTTTCTTATTTGAATGTCTCAGAACCAAATAGAGAAACCAGTGATATAAACAAATGTACACCGCCTTCCTACTTCATGAAAAGAATCAAGCTCCTCAAAGGACTCCTGCTCTAGCTGAAGAAGAACAAAGACAGTGAATGACTGAAACTATCTGAACATCTATACATCTTTAAAAGGTGACTGATTTTCCTCCCCTCAGTATGCTAACCCATCAGTTCATTATCCATTTTCTCACAATAGTGACACAAGTTCTTGCTGGTTTCTTGGCAAATGGCATCATTGTGGTGGTGAACGTGGTGGACTTCATTAAGCAGAGACAAATAGCTCCTTTGGATCTGCTCATTTCCTGCCTGGCGACTTCACGGATTAGTCTACAGATACTCATCTTCCTGGCACATCTGGCTTTTCTCTCCTTCATGAAAGAGTCAGTACTTATGAAGCTTAATACCATTCTTCTGTTTGTAAATGTTTGGGGGCTTTGGTTGGCCACGTGGCTTGGTGTTTTCTACTGCGCTAAGATTGCCACCATTCCACATCCATTGTTCTTCTGGGTGAAGATAAGAATTTCCAAGTTGGTGCCATGGCTCATCTTGGGTTCCACATTGTATTCATCCATCATTACTGGTATCCATGAAAAACATGCATATACTCTTACTCAAAACATTTTGATAAACTTTTTGTCCAAAAATGCAACTCACACTAAAGGAATAGATAGTGTATCCATTTCTATTTTGATTTTTCATCTTACTGTGCCTTTAATCATCTTCCTCATTACTCTTCTGGTCTTGATTATCACCCTGGGGAGACATGCACAGCAGATGACAACCATGGCTACGGAAACCAGGGATCCCTGCAGGGGCGCCCCCATCAGGGCACTGCTGTCCATCCTGTCCTTCCTGATCCTCTACTTCTCCCACTACATGATGGCCACTTTGTTCATCTTTCAAACTTTGCAGTTTGGAAGCTTCCTCTTTCAGTTCTGTGCCTTGATGATGGGCACCTACCCATCTATACACTCTGTCATCTTAATTTTAGGAAATCCTAAGCTGAAACAAAATGCAAAGAAGTTCCTGCTCTGTGGTCAATGAGAAGGATTTGGTCCACTGAAAGGACTTAAGGATTTGGTCCATTGAAACGACTTAAGAGGTCATGGCTTCTCTGTGTCTGTCCCCCCTCACTCACCCAATAAACATTGTTTGCAAATATGCAGTGCATCATCATAGTTCATCCATCCTGAGGCATGGTTACAGATTTTCTACCTTCACAAATGGTGACCTTGATCTCTAAAGCACAATTAATGTCTGTGGATTACATCTATATCAGAGTTCTGGTTGTGATATGAAGCCACGATGTCGCACGAAAAATAGTACAGGGATCTTTAGGCATGATGTCTTCCGAGTACATCAAAAACCACAACCTTCTCAAATCAAAGGTATTGAAGGGGGAGAAAAGCACGTGCTTTTATCTGTGATCTCCAAAAGACACAGAATGCTGTAGCACCCCTATTGGTAGGATGTCTAGTTTTCTAAGGTTTATCTGACTCAAGTGGGCTGACTGTTCATCCCTTCTCTACCTGCATGTGATTTCTGTCCTCTTTAATGGACTCACAGATAATGAAGCCCTTCATAGACTTGAAGGAAGCTGAAGACAGGGAGTCCTCAGTTCTTGTGAGTATATTCATTGTGTCTGTCTTTTAAAGAACCTATATGTGTTGGTGACACTTTCTAGCAACCAATAAAAAGTCTGGTAGGTGGAGGAAAAGGAGGAGGAGGAGAAAAGAGGAATCGAGATGTGAAGGCTCCTTTTCCATCTCCTCTAATTGTGCACCTTGGACAGACAATAGCTTGCAAAGATTTCTTTCTGCATGTGTGCACTGGACTGCTGGACCTTCCCATGGCTGGTGGCAGTTCAGTCCTCCTACTATGTGTCTTGTCTTCCCAGTGAGGAGCACCAGTAGGTGAGAGGGAATGGGATATGTCCATGCGCTTGATCTCAGACACACGTTTCCTGTTGGGTTGCCTAGCGATTTTGGAAACTAAGAGGTTCATGCATGTTCCCAAAGCAAATTCAAAGCCCCTTTGCTTTTAAGCAAGTTAATGAAATATAAAAGGTACTTATTTTAGCTGCAAACTTTGGTTCATGTGTGATGATGTAAACTGTGCAATCGCCAGTAGTAAGGATTCCCAATCTGATACTCGAATCCCAGACTTGCATCTCATAGAGGAATTGCTGCAGAAGATCTGGAGAGGCCTGTGTCTTCATGGCTGTGGGGATCAGAGGGCTCTGTGTCTCCCCAGAGATTGGATCTGATTCCCCAGGGGAACAATGGAGCAGCCCCCACTTCCTGCATATGGTTTGCAGTCCCTCCCTCTGTCCAGGAGGCAGCTCTGGGAAGAGCACCCATGTCCTGGAGGTGAACACTGCTCCTGTTGGGAAGTAATAGTGAAGACTCACTCTAGTTCTTCTTGCATCTGCAGCTCAGCAAATGCTTGCTGTGTACACCCAGGATGCATGTCCTGCAGGTGGGCAAAGAGACTAGGAGCACTTTCAAACATTCAGGGAGAAATTCATGGGAAGTTTGTTTCTCAGATACCAGATTACGATTCCATCTCATGTATCTTTGATCGAAGTGCTAGTTAATAGCATAACTATGGAGGTATGGATAAGCTCATGATCTTGAAGGTTTGTAACAAAGTAAACCCACAAAGTATAATAAAGCATTCTAAAAACATTACCCCTGCCTGCTTTCCTGGAAATAAATTTCTTGCAGAAATGTGGCCTTGCTATTGTGCTTCTGGGTGTTGTGTGCAACACGCCTTGCTGTGTCTTAAAATCAGAAGAGTCTCAGCCTTGTCCCTCTGGAGCCCTCTTTACCTGGACTCAGCACCCTGCCAAATTGCTCTCGTCTTCTTATCCAGCAGCAATTTGACATCGACCTATTCCGTCACAGTCCCTACCTCAGCTTTTAGGAGCTGCTAACCAAGTATGCAGATAATTCCAAGACTCTGGGAGGCTGAGGCAGGAGGATTGCTAATGTCAAAGAAATTTTTAGAGACAGGATATACTTGAAGTAAAGGATCCAGTTAAATCTACAGAACCACAGGATGCAAAAAGGAAAAGGAGAGAGATAGAGACACAGAGAGAGACAGAGACAGAGACTGAGTGAAGCAGAGAAAGAGAGAGACAGAGAGAAGAAAAGAGGAGCAAAGAAAAGAAGGGAGGAAGGAAGAAAATAAGGAAGGATGAGAGACAAAGAAAAGAACAAAGAACAATGGAAGGAGTGGAAAAAGACAGATGGAAGGAGGGAAGCAAGCCCATAAGCAGGGTTTATGGCAATGACTATGGCCTGGATGTGGCTTGAGTGTCCCTCCTGGTCCCTGTGGTGAAGTTTCTCTTCGCTATGCAGAATGACAAGGAACAAACTTAACTCTCCTGCTGTTTACAGGGGAAGCTTTGGGGGAGTTTACAGTGAGGCGAGTCATCAGAGCGGGGCCTATGAGGAACCCTGGTGGCTTCAAGAGAAGAGGGCCAGGCACCCAGCAGGCACAGGGGTGCTCTCGCCCTCTCTCCCCTGATACCTGGAAGCAGATGCAACCCTGTCAGGAAACCAGAACCAAGAGCAACAAAAACCTGTATCCCTGGTAACTCTGCAATCTGCAGTAAGGAGACAGGAGGAGACAGGACAAGGCAGGCCTGGACAGCACCAGCACTGAAGCGGGGAGACGTCCTGTGCTGTCCACCTGCTGTTCATGCCCCACACCGCAGGAGCTCAGCGTTGCAGTGCAGTCAGCCTGGCTCCCAGAGAGGGCTTTGGAACAGAGTTAGTGCCAGGAGGCAGCCTCTTCCTGAAGAGGGACCTGCAGGGACACTGCTTAGCTCTTCAGAGAGGAGCCCCAACCTGTGCACTCTCCAGCGTGACACCGAGAACCCAGGGGTTCTCCACAGTCTGAAGTAACTAAACCTAACACATCACCTGAGAAGTCTAAATCTGTGCACCTGCTTCCGTTGTAGCATCCGGGGAGTCTGGCATCAGCTGTCAGCAGTCGCACCTTCCCTAGGCTGGTCTCTCTGATGTGGTGAGAGGAAGAGGAGTGAGGCAGGCCAGTGCAAAGCAAAGATACTTTTCCGATGGAAATTGCAAGAAGCAGTAGAAAGTCACCCTGAAGAAGGAGTCTGGAGCTTAACCTGCAGCAGTGCCCAATCTAGGACAGCAGTCTTGTTTTATGGGGTAAGGTCCAGTTTCACCCTCCTGAGTGTAGACACTTGATTGGATTTTGGGCTTATGGCTAGAGATTCTGTCTTGTGAACTATAGGGGAATTTTCCAGAGCAGATTGTTTTGGAGAGGTTACCAACAGAAGGCAAATTTCAGGGTGGGGTTTCTGTACCTTACACAGACACAAGTCTGACAGGCTATCAGCTCTAAACCACAAAGTTGCTTGGAAATTGTTTGGTACTCATAGCCACACAGAGCCTGCATTTTCCACCCTCTAAAAAGGGCTTCAGTTAACAACCTCTAGAGGGGTCACTTATCACGCTAAACTACATACAGATATTTTAAAAAACATGAATATTGGAACGAAATGAGTATTAAAAAAATGAACACTGCAATTCTAAACACCTCCCAACAATAAATGCTCTCACTCAGCCTCACACTGAGGTGTGCTCCCGTGTCTCTGTTTGCCTGGAACCCTTATTACCTTGCTTTTGTGTTGAGTGGTACTTTGCTTTGCACCCTGTACATTTCATCATATAACTACTTTATTTCAGGAGTCCTGATTTTCTCAGCCTTTGTACA
>RJWT010026721.1:0-15739 GCA_004365215.1 Cuniculus paca | reverse complement strand
TAAGAAAGACATGCATGTATTAAGTATGTCCATGATGCAAATCACTAACAATTGTTGTATGAACTAATAGAGAAGTTCAAATAGCTTTGATTATGGAGATATGCAAATGATGCCAAAAAAGCTAAATCATAAGAGGTATTCACTTTTGAAGATGTGTGAAGTTAGCAAAAGGTTAAGTTTTGATCTGGTGTCTAAAGAGCTTAGAAGTCATTGCTGTATCCTGACAACAGCAAAGAAGTTAAACAGGCTGAAAAATCAATAATTCTTCTCAGATACATGATGGAGGTGAGGTTGCAGGGCAATCTACTCCCGAGATTGGAAAGACAGGCAGGAAGACATGGAGACTCACATCTTGGTGTTGCAGAATCCTTTGCAAGAGCCAATATCAGTATTATTTCTAACTTGAATCAAAGCTGATGAACTGCTGAAGAATCAAACTAGGTGGTTGGAAGTTAAAAGCTCAAGGGGATCCATTCACTGGAGGGCTTCCACACTTACAAATTTTATCTGTTGGAGCTTCACCAGGTTCTTAAAGTTATTGAAGAAAATTCCCCTCAAATTTCCAGCAGAGAGAGGGGGAAAAGAATATTTAGAAGTATATGAGAACATTCTGTTTTTAAAAAAATGTTTACTAGCATATGTTTGTGACACATAATAAATACATTCACCATGTGGAATTGCTGCATATGCGTACCACATCTTGATCCTTTTTACTTTCCCTCCCCCTCGTCTCCCTCCTGTCTCCCTCTATTCCCAGATAACAAATTCCATCCTCAAGAGAAGCTTTTGAACCACAGTCTAAACTACGGGGGTCTTATCAGAGCCTAACACTCAACTCCAACCTGCCGTTCAGGGTTCAGAGGCTGTGCCCTCTTAAGAAACAGAAGGACTGAGGCTCAGGTAAGTAAAGCCCTCAGTGGTCAGTGCCTCAGTGGACTTCAGCCAGACATTAGGTCAGAACAGCAACATTAAACAGTTCGAGTTTTTCTTCTGAGGGGCTGTATTAACAGACAGGGAAAGGATTATTTGATTAATCAGGACATCAGCTCCATTAGAATTTTGTAGAAGGTCGAATTCTTTTCAGATGGAAAAGTAAAACTAACAAAGCAATACACATTCTTCTTTTTTATCATCTAATACATTTATCGCCTACCAAAAAATCCCCTTGAATTCTCAACTACCAGAAAAAATGGGAAATTTGATACAGAGCAAATTATTGCACTTATCTGATTATTGGCTGAAATTCAAAGTCCCCTATTTGATTTCTTTGCATTTTTCTATATGTTGATACCATCATTTCACAGAAAAATAAAACTTCCATTTTTTCACTAGGAGAATGAAAGATACTGTGTTGTGAATATAAAAATGATCAGATTTAGATAGGGCTAAAGGGAATAATTTTAGTCTTAAATTTTTAACTACAGAGTAAGGGGTCTGGCTCAAGGTCAAATCCTGTGTATTTTCAAGTCTTTACTCGACAGTGCCCTGAGGAAAAACTGCACTTCCCATGCCTGGCTTGTGCAGTCAGCACACTGCAGTCTCTGATGGGAGCCTCAGGTAGAGTCTTGGGACCTTGCCATGCCCCAGAGCTGGCCACAATTGAAGGGCTGTCCCCATTCCTACAATAGGTGCCTCCAACTCAGCATTCAGTATGTTTTCAGTGAAACTTTTTCTTTCTTCCACCATGGCTCCTGGACCATAATATGGCAGAGATCTTTTGTTTAGGACTCTCTTAGCTCTGAGATCAACCAGCTATAGGGAACCATGTGGGGAGCTGACACCAGCTGGCCTCCTGCTTACACTATTGCAGTGGGTGAAGTGTTGCTTGTTATTTTCAGTTTAGTGTGAATTGTCCTCATTCACACAGAGTACCTCAGTCTTACTCTTTACAGAGTTTCGTCGGTATGCACTCCTTGCTCTCAGAGAACTCTCCCATCTGCCCATAGTGCATTGACAAGGTTATCCTTTGCTTACCCCTGAAAACAAAAGCATGTATGGTACATTTATGCTCAGAAAGCACTGTCAGATGCAGCTCCTAATCCTTCGCAGAGAGGAGACCTGAATAATGAGCATGAACTTACATGTTGTTACATCTGCAATGTGTAACATTTACATTTTCAGCTGTCCTGCTGAGAGGCGACTCAGTCATTGTGCCCTGGGACATCACAGTGTACTACAAATGTCCATGGGGTCTCCTTGTCCCTTGGAATTTTAGGATACTTGGCTCAAAAACAACGTATACCTGAAGTCCTCCTTAGAATTTCAAC
This sequence comes from Cuniculus paca, assembly GCA_004365215.1. Classification (NCBI taxonomy): domain Eukaryota; kingdom Metazoa; phylum Chordata; class Mammalia; order Rodentia; family Cuniculidae; genus Cuniculus; species Cuniculus paca. The sequence continues at coordinate 13,472 of RJWT010026721.1, read as the reverse complement.
ATGTTGCTTCCTTGGACCTCAGTCACGGTGTTCTCTGGCTTATGTAACAAGCATAAATTTGCTCCATTTCAAATCCCTAAATGGGTTCTATTTATATTTTTCTAAAGTTGGATATTATTAATTTTCCTTCTATATTAATTTGTCTCCAGGACAAAAAACAAACAAGATACCTATCACTGAGTCTTTATCAGTTTTTCAAAAGACGTTTGGTGAAAATGCTAATTTTACTGAAGACATGAAGGGTTTTGCGGAAGGATCTTAGCGTGCACCAGTTGTCTCCTTCCCCTGTCCATTCCCAAAACCCGAGTTCCTGTCTTGCACGCTCTTTTGGGCTTGGCCTCTGGGAAGGCCATCACAGGCCCTGAATCCAGCTGTTGTCCCAGTCCTAGCATTGGTCTTTCTTTTAACATTGAGGTCTCGGGAATAGCATTTGCTTTACGTTACATTTATTTGCTGAGCTTAACTTGACTGTTAGATGCAAGAACAAAAATAGATATTATGCCATTAAGACAAAGTGAATCTTCGAAATAGAAGGTAAGAGGTTGTTTACGGTGGGCTAAGGAGAAATAGGGAAATGTTGGTCAAAGGTTATAAACTTGCAGTTGAAAGAGGAGTAGGTTCTGAAGATATGCAGATGTATAGCATAACCACATAAGTGAATACAGTTAGTAACATATCCTATACTTGAAATTTGCTGAGAGTAGATCTTAAATGAACCCACCACACAGAAAAGATATGTTAATTAGCTTGACTATAGCACTCACTTCCCAATGTATAAATGTATCAAAGTGTCACATGGTATACTTAGAATATATACAATTTTTATTTGTACATTTTATCTCAGTAAAGCTGAAGAAAGTCAGTCTTTGACTTCAGTTTTTCCAGTATGATTTTTGTTTTACTGAAGAAGAGAAGTCTAAAAGTTACCTTTTCCAGTAACCATTGTTTCAAACTGAAACAGTCGTAGATGGTTCCACTTAGTGATTTCCATTCTTTCTAGATTCAGATGAATATCTATTTCTTTCCAAAGTCTTATTTAAATCACACTGTTTTCTTACTTTGCTGTCTTAAAATAGTTTTCTACTTTTCCTTTTTAAATTCAGAGATCTTTCTGTTTGATTTCAATTCTCTACATGAAAACCATTTAGATTTTTAAAAAATCATAAGATAATACATTTTCTTCAACATTTCACTTTAAAATCATTTTGTAAAGAGTTTCAAGTGTTTTCTCTTTGGAATCAACATTTATTGTCCACAGCATTCCTAGCTGAGGTCATTTCAGAGGACACTGGACAAAAGCACACCACTCTCCCCTTCCACCTGGTTTCTATTACCAGGCTTGTAATTTTCTTGTTCATTTCTTTCATGTGTTCAATTCTCATCAATAGAGTCTGTGCTCTATTCCAATCAATAGAGAAGAATACTACAGGACCAAGGAGTCAACATCTCATGCTTTATTTATTTTTTTCTTTCTTTTCCCTGATGTCCACTGTATACAACAGTGAGAAAGGTCTGAATACTGATTCAGATTTGTCTGTCCAGCTGCAGAATCAACCCTTAAAAGCTACTGACAGGTTATGGAAATGTTATATCTGATGTTATCACAAGATGGAGTACCTGATGACAGCTTTCCTAGTCCATGTTCACTCAAGGTTTTAGAGTTGAATTTATCAAGACTCATACGTGTTGAATGCATGCAGTTTTGCTTACTAAATATTTAGAAAGTGGAATTTGAGTGATGGTGTTCAAAAGGAAACATTCACTTTTATACAACTGCCAGGGTTATTACTACAGAGTTCCAAAGTATAGCTCAGATTTGGTGCACTGGAAGAATCAAAATTGTAGTCATGCAGGTGGCATTATTATTGTGTGTCTGAAGTCAAATCAGGCCTGTGGTTAAACTAAGCAAAAAAGTCTGTTTAAAACTTCTTGCTACTTCAGGCATAAATTATTTCTGCTTGAATTGCTCAGATAAATGCCTCATTGGTGCATTTCTCTTTGCTAGAAGAGTCCTAACTTGTAATAGACACAAATAACTGGTGGTAAGAAAAGAAAAAAATGAAAAGAGACAATGAATGAAATGGAAACATGAAAAGAAAAACACACCCTATGGATGAAATGATAAAATGATTTTTGTGTTTCTTAAAGTTTAAAGTTCTTCTGCTATATCTCAGAGAGTTATTTAAAGCTGCTGTGAAGCCCAAATCTTTTTTTTTTTATTTTGAAGAGAATAAAACAAAACAGAGTAAAACACAACAAAGCAGATCAGAACAGAACAATGAAAGCAATACAGGTCTTCAAAACATAATGGCAGGAAGTCAGCAATGGCTACCCTAGTGTGTCTTGTTTTTTTCAAAATGGTTGTTCATACCTTCACACACAATGAATTCAAATAAAGCAAAATAAATAAAACCAGATAAAACAAAAGAGTGAAAGCACTATAGGCCTTCAAACCAGACAAAAATAAATCAACAGTGGCAACCTTAATGTCCTTTGTTTTCTTCAAAAAAGCTGTTCATATCTTCTTGCATATTGCAATAAAATAGTAGGAAACAGACTTGAACCAATCAAATCAAAGAATAAAAGCATTACTGGACTTCAGAACATGAAGAGAAGAAATAAGCTATGGCTACCATAATGTCTAATTTTCTTCAAAGTAGCTGTTCATATCTTGATACTTAATAAAATCTGTTCTTGTAAACTCTTTGGGAGTAGTTTAGGTATGTATAAGCGTATACATGTACATCTATCCTTTCTGTGCTAGAGGGAATAGCAGAACAAAGCATAAGAAAAACAAAAAACAATAAAGACAGATAAATAACAATAATAGAGAGCCCAAAACAATAACAATATAGGCTTTCTAAACAAGGTGATAGATACCAAAGGTTTTTATTTTGTGTAGTTGTCTTCAAGAGGTGCTCAGATTACCAGGCATAGGCATACAGAATTGGTCCAGTCCTATCAATGTTAACTGTTTTGTTCTAACAACTAATAAAATTAGTAGTACAATCATCTTATCTATCTTAAGTGTATATATATATATGTATATATAAATTTATATCTTTTCTTTTCCTTTCCTTCTTTTCTCCTTTTCCCTGAGTTGTTTGTTCCTTTAGCAGTTTCTTACCCTTTCCCCATATTTAGTGGGGATTTTGTATCTTATTGAGTTTTTCAGTTTCTTACACTAGGGAGACATACGGTATTTATACATGTGAGTTTGATTTATTTCACTTATGAGCATGGTCTTAAGTCGCATTTATTTACCTATTAAAACCTCAATGAGAAGCCCAAATCTTAATAATCTGGTTTTGCATTCTAGGGAGAATATCTACTTCCTTTTCTAACACTTCCCTTTCTTATAAGAAATTTCTCAAACTCTAGGTATCCTGGTCTTTTATTGCATTCTAAGCATCCACTATGTTCTTTGCAGAATGACATGGGAATTGCAAGCAAGGTTTCCTGTCAGTTTAATGACTTAGTTGGTGATTTATTGACATTTTAAAGATATTTATTACACAGCTGCATGTTCTACATTTCTCTGTGGATGTGTTTGTGAGTATATGTCTAAATTTCCAGTGTCAACATAGTCATGCAAATATGACTATGTATATATTTCATTTGGAACACAGTTCAATCAAAGAGAAACTTATTTGATGTGCTCAGAATTTTGGTAAAGAATGGCTATAAAAAGCACTCTACAATGTAGTGTTACAAATATTCAAATTAAACTCTAGGTGGTTACTGAATTCATCATCATCAATTAAGATTTCTTTAAAATGGACAGTGTATTTTAGTATGAAATTTATTATGGAAGCTCATTGTTCCCACTCTCTGAGAGTTTCTTTCTTAAGTACACTGTGTGGTCACAGGCTTGCTGAGAAAGGAACAGGCAGAAATGTAGGATTAATGTATGTGGGGGTAGCTGTAGTTTCCTCTTTGTATACATCTTTTGAGTCAACACAGACACTGATCAGTCAATTCGCAGTTATTTCCTCCTGTTTCTTATTTTCTTGCTGGACTTCTAGCTTGTCTTATTGTAGCAGAAAATGCACCCACTCCAGCGAGTATACTTCAGTTTCTGTTAGTTGTCCAGGTAACACTTCCTGTTACTTCTGTTTCTTAGAAACAGCTGGTCACTGTGATGAATATTGTAAAAACCAATCAAAGATAGCCAAGTACTCTGCTTCTGGATACTTCCTGCTTGCAAACCAGATAAGCCCTATATCAACAGAGATCAGGGACTGATATTTTGGGAATGAAATGATTCCAGCCTATGGATATAAATAAATCTGACTCCAAATTCTGTGTGTTGTTTCAGTGTTTCTGCTTGCTGTAGAATTATTTTAGCTTAGTTACTACTGTGTTCATCAGTAAAAATGATTTTAACACATAACACTTTATTGCTTGTGCACTTTGTGTTAGGTGCTATTTTGAGGGATCTATACATGATCTCATTCAATCCTCAAAAACATCTCATGCAAATCCACTGCAATTCTCATTTTGTAAATAATAAATTGAGCTGGTAGAAAAATGACTAAATCGCCTTATGTAATACAGTGTAGAAGTGGATATCAGAATTCCAATCTACCAAAAGGTATCGTTTTCTTCAAAGTAGCTGTTCATACCATCACACAGTAAAAAATCAGTTCTTGTAAACTCTTTTACAGTAGTTCTAGGAATGTATAAGCCTATATATGTACATCTCTCCTTTCTGTGTTAAAGGGAATAACAAAACACAAGAAAAACAAAAAATGAAAGAGACAAATAAATAATAAGAGAGCTCAAAACAATAACAATATAGGCTTTTGAAAAAAGGTGGTAGGAACATAACAAAGGTTGTTATTTTGTATAGTTAACTTCAAAAGAGTTACTCAGATAACCAGATACAGACATTGCTGATTTCTTATCATCAGGTTTTGAAATCCAATAATGCTTTCATTCTTTGAATTGATTGGTTTTAATCTGTTTTCTATTATTTGAGTCAAACATGTGAGAAGGTATGGACAACTATTTTGAAGAAAACAAGGCCAATATGGTAACCATTGTTGATTTCCTATCGTGTGGTTTTGAAGGCCTGTAATGCTTTCATTCTTTTGTTCTAATTGGTTTTATACTATTTTGTTTTGTTTGAATTTATTGTGTGTGAAGGTATGAACAACTATTTTGAAGAAAACAAGAGACACTATGGTAGCTACTGTCGATTTCCTGTTGTCTTGTTTTGAAGTTCTGTATTGCTTGCATTGTTCTTTTCTGATCTGCTTTGTTTTGCTTTGTTTTGTTTTATGCTCTTTAAAATTAACAAAAAAGAATTCAAATCTAGACATGTATGACTCTAAAAATCATGTTTTTATCCATTATGATGTTTTATCTTCTTTCAGAATAAAAAAAAATAAAAAGAGAAGCCCAATAAGTATTATTTCTTTTCTTCTTCCTTAAGTTCAGTGATAGATGATATGGAAAACTGATGTGTCTAGAAGGATTGATGTGACTTTACACACATAAACATGCATGCATGTACACAGACATACACTTAAGACATACACATACACACGTGGTTAGAGTCACATGTATGTAACACAAATATGTATAAACATACATGTGCATAAGCTATTTATTGGGCAGTATTGCTCTTACGTTACAGGATGTAAAAACAAACCACTATTTTTAAGATCCTTTTAGAGTTTATGAAAAACCAAACCAAACCAAACACTTCCTACCTTTCTTTTTATTGTTTGTGTGACGATCATCATTTTGAACAGCATTTCATTCTTTAAATGTCACTGATGAAGCTTTAACTGTTATTTTGCTGTTCTGTTTTCCCATAATTCTTAGGTTTTTATTGTACATTTTTAAATGAACACTTATGCCACACTTCAGCAGAATTTATGGGAAATTCAATTTACAACTAGAATGGATTGCAAGATGTTTAGAAAAAGTGTTTGTGATTGTATGCTGAGATTCAGGTGGAAGAATCCTTCTGGTCTTTGATTCTTCTCAATGGCATGATTATTGATTTCTCAGTGGCCACAAAATGAAGATGTTTTTCCAGTGCTCTCATGAAGGGTTTTCTAGAAGCCAGTGTACTCAAAGAGCAATGCAAACACAAGAAGTAGCTGTGACGGAGAGGAATGACTGCAGGCAGGCCTCATTGAAATGAGTGCTCTTATTCAGCTAGAAGGTGCTCCCTACCTGCTTTTTGCTTCTTTAAGTTGAAAAATGCTGTGGCTGTTTATCTCAGGATATAGGATAGACAATTTTGTTTGTGTATAACAGGCAATTGAATAGCTGGGGGACTTTAGAAAATAAAAATGCAACAGGGTCAGAATTAGTTTCCTGGCTCTGTAATTTGACTAATACTGGATTTGGCAGCAAGAAGAAAGAAAAGGGCCAGTGAATAAATCTGCTCTTGGGTGACTTATGTACGTCATTGAGGTTCTGTGGGTCTGTGCTATGGCTAATGGGAGTTTGGCTCCCAACAGAAAGTGTGACTACCATTTATGAATCAACGGTAAAGATTTAATGGTAAATAGTTCATTCACCCAAGTGATGCAGTTAGACTCCAAAGATGATATTCAGAGGCAGTTCCTCTACAGATTTCCTTGTGGGCTTGACAGCCTTTTCTGCTCTCTTGCAGGGGCTGTTTGCTACAATGAAACTAAGTCACAGTTCTGAATTAGGATAAAGTTAATATTAACTTTATAAGTGCAAGTCTTAACTCCTGCTCAATCTCAGATAAGTGTTGCATATAAGTTTTGTTAGAGTAATGATTTTTTTAAAATGTACATTACACAGTTCACTCAATTTTGAAGAAATATCAAGATAGAGAAAAGTAAGAAATGGGAGAGAGACACAGAGAGAGAGGGAGAGAGAGATATTAAGTTTGAGGATTCTCAGTCTTCCATCACTATAATTAAGCAACTTCATCCTGTGTCTTATAATGGACATTAATTAGCAGTTGCAATGTGTCCTCTCAAGAAATGTTGAAATCCTAAACTGCCGTGTCTGCTAGTGTTACCTTATTTTGGAATCAGGTTTTGTGAAACATTAAAATATTTGAGGTAATTGTGTGGGACCCCTAACCCAATATGACTGGCATCCATTTACAAAGGGAAATTTGGACACAGAGACAGACAGACAGACAGACACACATAAACACACATGCGCGCGTGCACGCGCACACACACACACTGGAAGAGCACCATATTAACAGAAGGAAGAGATGGAGTGACAGTTCTGCAAATCAAGGAACACAACAGATTACCAGTGAGTCACCAGAGGCTTCAAGAAAGAAATGGAATAAATTCGCCCTCATAGAACTTCAGGAGGAACCCTGTGATCACCTTGATCTCAGATTTCCAGCCTTTACAACGATGAGAGAGTATGTTTCTGTTATTTAAACAACCCAGTTTACTTTGTTATAGCAGTCCTAGGAATTAATAAAGGATTATTGTTGAAATTTCAATTTAAAAAAAAAGCACAAAGAGATCAAAGGTGAATAATATGTAAAAAGTGTTGACTTTAAGAGAAAAAAACCAAGTGAAGAACATTGGATGCTTCCAATAAAGAACTGTTCTGTTCAAAGAACAAAGAACTCTGGATTTCAAGATCCTACTGAGACAAAGTCTAATTCTTATTTTCTGACATGGTTGTCTTAGTTACTTTTCTCGTTGCTGAGACAAAAACCCAACACCTACAACATAAGGGAAGAAAGGAAAGGTTTATTCAGCTCAGTTTGTAGAAATTTCAGGTCATAATTGACTGGCCTCGGTGACTTGGCAGAGGGGCAACAATTCCTGGTGTGCAGAAGGTAGCAAATGCAACAATAGGAGGACAAGACTTTCTGTTACTTACATTGTATGCAGGCTATCTCTCTTCACACCCTTAATCCTAGCCAGAACTATGCCAAACCAATCAGTGGACTGATTTACTAATCACATACCCTGAATCTCAGCATCGCACACTCTAGATTCAGCTTCCTCTGAAAAACCCCACCCCTCATGACTGCTAGCCACAGCTGTAACAGTGTCCAACTGGAATTTTCATAGTGTGACTAGTATTGCATAGTCTTTGGATGAGTCATAAAGAAGAATTTTTGACTGTCACCCAAACATCAAATCATGCAATAGCTTAATAGAATCATGATCAGAAAAGTCTGAGGGGCCTTCATATATATTCAAAATGGCTATAATAAATTCAAATGAGAGTCTTTTATCTCTTTTAAATGATTATGACCTGTGTGTGTTTTCAGTGACCATAGTTTTGTGTAAACTGTTGTTCACGTGTGCTAATATGGCAAGCCTGGAGTCGATGCAAAGGTATTGATTTTAGATAATGATTTTTTTTTAACAGCTGGTACTCATTTCACAGAGGTGCATCCTTGCTTCTCCACTTGATGAGGAGGAGAGACAATAGATGGGCAGATGGGTCTTCCCATAGAACCTTTTTAAATTCTCTGTGAGATTCCATCTTTTACTGATCATGAATACATGTATCTGACAGGAGATCAATAGCTCAAGTAGCAGGTAGAAAGCAGGCAGATTTTTGGCTTAAAAAGTCTAAATTGGTTTCAAAGTCCTGCAATTTCTGTTTGGAACAGTATGTTTTATTTTATTTTGTATTTCAGTATGTGTACTTCAGTTTGAGGTCAGTTGCTGGAAGTGATGGTAAAACCAACAGAACCAGTTTTGACTTTTGATGGTTTCCAGAGATGCTATGCAAGTCCTTGAGTCTCCTGAATCATAAGGTTATGAGGGGCCAGGAAGCATCAAGGCATGAATGGCCCTGGTGCTGTTCAAAATTATTGGAACCACTTTTGGCATTGGCCCAAAATCAAGGTTGTCTTTGGATGTTGGGTCCATGGTCAAGCAATTACCAATCATGATACTATGCTGTATGTGTATGGATAACACCAGTTGTTGAATAATGGTTAATGTCCTTATTGAACTAAGGTAGAACATTGAGGATTCCAAGAACACAATATTTTAACTCTATTATAGGTCCCCCATTCCCAATACTATCCCCAGTCTCCACAGCCAATATCTATCATTGATCAAGTTTCACATTTATGCTGAGCCCAGAAGAGGACTAGGGATTCTTTTACACAGGCTACCTGGGAAATCATGAACAATAGATGAGTTATCATTTAGGGCAAATCTATCACAGGTCTCAAATGAACAAGTAGCCTAATGCCCTTTGCCTGTCCTGAAAAGAGATCAGATTTGTAGTCCAGTTTGAGAAAGCTCCAGTGTACCAGAAAGAAAAATTTATATGACCAGAATATCTAGACCCAAGTCTCAGGTATATGGAGTGGAAGCTGCTAACTCTTGGCTGTGAGCCATGTGCAAGACATGAGAGTCATTTTGGACAACTGTTCCCAGTCACCACTAGCAGGCTAAGGTCAAGTAATTGAACTCGGGCCACTCAGCATCAGAAAAGCAAATCATCTGGCAGAATCACATAGACTATTAATGTCATGGCCACATGCAAAAAAATGGGGAAAGTATCACTGACACCTCAGACTTCTCCAGGTCTGATTAGGAGCATGTTCATCAGAAAAAAAAATGGGAAGACACCTTCTGCAGTGAATTAGAGGTTCTCTCTATGAGATCTGTGGGGCTGGATCAGTCTGTCACAGTGGTCTTGGGCCTAGTTCTCAAGCAATCGTTAGTGTAAACTTTTTGCAATGATCAAATAAAAGAGAAGCAAGGGAGGAAAGGCATATCAGCATCTGTGGAGCTTGGCACTTTGCAATCTCATTAATCTCAACCTCAGGAAGCGGGTGGTGATTTTATTTTCCAGATGAGAAAGGTAGGAGTCCAGCTTGAGGGCTCTACCTGGGGTCAAAAGTGGGAAGGGGCCAAAATGAGATTACATTTAGGCCTGCCCAAAAGCTAGGCCATCTGCCTCTACCACATCACATGGCCTTGCTTAAAAAGAAGCCATGCCTGTCATAGCATATATTTTGGCTCTTCCAATTTTCAAATAGCATCTCATTATTGTTTCAGGTCTTTGCACTGCAGTAAGCATTGAAGCAGATTGATAAAATACTCTCACCCACATTCCCAAGCTTATAGGCTCCCATTAGTAATGATTCTGACATTTCTGAGGTCACCCTTTCTCCTTCCTTCAACACAGAGGCTCCACAATTCAAAATGAAAAAGCAAAATGGCAGCAAATGTCAAGTGCAAGAGTGATTCTTTCAGACAAAGCACCAAGAGAGCAAAGCTATTAAAAATTTCATTCTCCTTTGCCCTTCCATTTTCTGGCTACATCCTTTTTATGCTACTGAAATCAGCACTGTGGGAAACCATATCTACTACCCCTATCCAGGATACAGACACTGTCTCTATAAATGTGAGTCTGAGTACTGTGAGACTTGAAAACATTTTGTTTAGTCCTGGGTACTGGTAGGAAAAAGTGAGTAAATTTATAGTATGATTTGTAAAGGGAACAGGAAATGAGGCCTCTTTTTATTTTATTATCTTGGAAGAAATTTAAACGTACATGTACATGCATTTGATTTTTGACTAAATGAAACAAGATTCCTTCTACTAAGTGATTTTATTATTTAAAATAAGGTTACAGAAGATATTCTTGGACAAAGAAAATCTTATGGGAATTGAATCTCTTTTTAATATTGAAAAAATAGCAGGGACATTATACTTATATGAATTTGACATTTCATCATTGTGGTCATCATTTCATAAACTGCACATATCAAAACATAATTATGGATTACTATAGGTACTGACAACATAGTATAAGAACAATACTTGTTTTTGAACATGAATTTAAAAGAATGAAAGGAATTGACTCTTCTTTTAAAAACAGAAAAGCTGAACCACTTTGCTGCACTTCTGCTTTTGATAAATCTTGCCCTCGTTACATAGTCATTGATTTCTAAGAAAATTCATTTGTCAAAGCTCTTTTATTTCATGTTTCTCTGTTATACATTCATCATTTGTTGAACTGAGTGCACATGAGCTTCCCCTCCCCTGCCCTTTACCCATCATTTTAGTGATTTTGATTTTGATTTTTCCTTCATAGTTATGTGATGATATATGGGTTTTTAAAAATCTCAATTATGGAGTGAGTTTTTTTTTATTTTATGGGTAACAATAGTCTTGGAAATTTGACCTGCTGATTTCACTCTATTATCTTCTTGAAGGACTGAGAATCCTTGTGAGTTGTATGTAGCTAAGAATCACAAAGCAGGTGAATTTTTATTAAATAAAACAATAAGAATACAAGAAACAGTTTCAATGATGTATCTACTCAGATTCCTCTCAATCTGATAGCATGTTGAGTACATAGTGAATTGAAAGGATTGATCTGAACAAATTCTATCTTTTCTTTAGGCCTCTCTTCTCCCTGCTAATACACTGTCCCATCCTTCCTAAATAATGCCAGTTTCCTCTTACTCTCAGTGCTGCCTGCCAAGATGTTCTGCCTGGTCAGCAGTCTGCAGGCTGCATAGCCTATTATATGAATGTCTGTCTAAAACTTTTTTCTCTCTGATTTTATTTCACATCTTCAGGGATACATACGATAAGTCAACATAATAAATAACAATGCTGCATCAATCACTAAGACAATTTCTGGCCCTAATCTGATTCTGTTCCATCCTTCATTATGGGCAGTGTAGTCACTCTGCACCAAAAGGACAGAGAGGACAAGGGAGCTAAAGAATCCCTGAATTTGGTTTTGTCATATTTCTTGTTTGGTGAAGGAATGATGAGGTTTGGGAAAAGAGCAAAAAGCCAATTCTATTAGGTGCAATATATTTTTTTGAATCAGTTAATCAGCAGGTCAATACATCTATACTATGAAGAAGAAGATTTGTGAAACATCAGACCCATAAATTGAACATGTGTAAACACTGAAAATATCCTTAATTTTAGACAAATGTCTTTGCTTTAACACTAAAAATCCCCAGAACGTGATAAAATATTCCTTTCAATTTCTAGTATCATGCATATATGTTCCAGGTCTAGACAATGACTCTTCAGTTATTTATGGTGGGTTACAATATATCTGATATTTAAACAGGCATTGCTTAATTCGAACTTCTTTTCAGATGTGGAATATGAAGGTAAATGGTATTGAGCACTGACCTCAGGACTTTTTTTAATGTGGTTCCTCATGGGAACAAGGTGATCCATAGAGTTTTAGGGATGCTGAGATTCATCCACTGCCAAAGCCTAGTACTTCTTCCTTTTCAGAGCCCTGGGTGTGGCCAGTGTCCCCAATACAGACAAATACAGACAAGCCATGACAGTCACCAAATGGATGAAACAGGCTCCTCTGATTGTTTTTCCCATTCTTGTCTTTTGCCTCAGTATTCCTTGTAACTTGACTTCAAGAAAATCATACTTGATTCTAACTCATCAGCATTTTGTATTGCCAAAACTAATATAGAACAAGAGCAAAGTGTTCTATGACCCAGCTATGAATATTTAATTATATTGAAGATAGAGGGAATTAAAATAGTATCTGGTGAGGGCAATGGAGTGATAATGACTTTTTATTAAGTAAAAAAGGCCTTTCACTCTATTTTTGGATGAAGAAATTAAAAGTTTCTTTCACCCTAATTTCAGATATTATTATAAATGCTAAGCTAAATTGTTAAAAAGAGACAGCTATAAGCAGCTAATTTGAAGTTTTCTTAAAAACATCTGAAATTCCTACTGTCTTTAGAAGAACACATGCTTCCTGCTTGGAAATGGGTACAGATGGTTTCTAAGGAGTTATTTTACATTGTAGATACTCTCATTTTCTAGTCAGTACAACATTGTATGACACTAGTGAGCTTTCCAATCATGCCTTATATAGGTAATGAAATGCTTTTGTTTAACAGCTCAAGGGAGAAATACAAACACGTTGAGTTGCAAAAAACTCTTTGGGGCCAAAGGTTCCCTGCCCCATCAGGAAGATGAATGATCTGCATATTTGGGGCATTTAAGTTCATGATTTGGTTCTTGCCCTGGAACTTAGTGTTACTACAGTATTAATCTGGTATGCAAATAACCTTTTATCATAAAGTTGTGATGAACCTAAAATAATTATTTATTTATAGGTCTCAGGACCTTTGTCATGAAGCGATGGACCCCTGTTGACTGAGGAGCTAGACTTCAAACTTTCTCACTTCTTGAGTGGCACTTAATTTGCACCGAGAAGAAAGGGCATGGACTTGGATGAATGCTAACAAAGGAGAGGATTGCTGTGTCTCAGTCTTAAAGCAAGAGACACAGAGTTTTCATACTATGGTGAAGAAAAAACAAAACAAAAAAACAAAAGCAACAACAACAATAAATCATTGTTACTTTCCTATTACTGTAGTAAGTTGTCATAAACTTAGTCACCTCAAACAACACAAAGGTATGATCTTAGTTCTAGAAGTTGAAAGTTAAATGTGGGACTTTTTGGGTTAAAGCTAAGATATCAATAGACTGTGTTCCTTGTGGAGGCTCCCA
>RJWT010026720.1:0-15727 GCA_004365215.1 Cuniculus paca | reverse complement strand
ACATAGCCAGCACTGGTCAGAAAAGCCAAACAGTCTCACTTCAGAGAAGTGGTGGCCAGTGTGGGGGTGCCTGGGACCACACTAACCAGGTGTGTGAAAGAAATCAGGAATATGCCATGACGAAGAGGGAGAGGGCAGTCTCTGGTGTCCAACCCAAGCAGTGCAAGTCCAGGAGAGGTAAACATGGAGGAGATCAAGAATCACACACCTGAAATGTCTGAAGTGATGTCAACTGAAGTGAAGAAACAACTTCATGAAACTATAAGAGAAATTAGAACAGAAATTCTATCCCAGGTAAAAGAAAAAATGAAAACCATAATGAAAGAATTACTAAGCATCTCTAAGGAAGACACAGATAAAAAATATAGAGGAGCATAGGAAAATGAGAGAAATCATGAATGAATATAAGAGAGATTTAGAATGCATGAAACAGATTCAAAGAGATAGCCAGGAAATTAAAAACTCTATGGAAAGCTGGCAAAACCACCTGAAAGAAACTGAAGATAGACTTTCAAACCTTGAAGGCAGATGTGCAGTTTGTGATCGTGAAAGGAAAGATCTCTTAAAAATAACAAGGACTCAGGAAGTAACAATTCAATGGCTGCAAGACAACTCAAAGAAACATAACTTAAGATTTTAAAATGTAAGTGAAAAAGCAGGGGTCAAGAAAAATGACATCAGGACCCTATTTACAGAAATAATTTCTGAGAACTTCCCAAGCATGGAAAAAGAAAGTGACATCAAATAAGTGAGGCATATAGAACTCCAACTAGCCATAACCAAAACAATCTACACCCAGACATATAATAATCAAGATCCCACAAATTCAACTCAAGAATAGAATATTAAAAGCTGTTAGAGAAAAGAAACAGATCACCTATAAAGGAAAACCCATCAGAATCATGGCAGACTTCTCAACACAAGCCATCAAGTCAAGAAGAGGTTGGAGTGAAGTATTGCAAGTCCTGAAAGAAAACAATTTCCAACCCAGACTGATGTACCCTGCAAAACTTTCTTTCAAAATTAATGGAGAGACAAGATACTTCCATGACAAAGAACAACTCAAGGAATTCATGACCACCAAAAAAAGCCTACAGAGAATACTAAAGGACATTCTAGAGAGAGAAAAAGGACCACGGTTTCAGCAACAACAGCAGAGGGGGACCATCAAGTGGGGCCAGTGGAGTGAATGGAGAGGAAAAATAGGGAGCCAATGGCAGGAAAATAGCATGACAGAGACAATGCAGTGCAAAAGGGCTTCAAGGCACCAATAGAAAGAAACACAGGCAGAGTGGATCAGGAGACAGGATCCATCAATATGCTCTATACAAGAAGCATTTAAAGGGTTGGGGATCTAGCTCAATGGCCTAAGCAACTGCCTGGCAAGTGCAAAGTCGTGAGTTCAATCCCCGGTGCTGCAAAAAAAAAAAAAAAAAAAAAAAAAAGAAGAAGCATTTAAGTGGAAAGAAAATTCACAGACTGAAAGTCAAAGAAGAGAGAACAATGCCCTATGTGGCAGGGAGCCAGAAAAAAAGTAGGGGTAGCCTACCCATTAATTGCATAATGGATAAGAAAGCCATGGTATTTTATGTGGTGGAAACCTACTCAGCTACAATGGAAGATAACCTCAAGGCTCTTGTAAGTGGATAGAGACAACTGGTGATCATGGTCATGGACGAAATGGTTCAGAGTCACATGGGTGAATTTTGTGTTGTCTCCCTAGTATAACAAACTAAAGGAGTTAGTGGGATCAAAAATGCACAATAGATATTGTGAAAGTCAAAGGGGAGGAACTATCTAAAAAGGGAAGGAAGTGACCACTGTTAATCTATTATCATGATTTGAAACCCATATTGTCTTCATCATTCTGATTAGTTTCATTTTATTCTGATTTGTTTGATTTTATTATACTTGGTGGCATGGACAGCTATTTTAAAGATAACAAAATATATAATTGCAGCCATCGAGGATGTCCAATTATCTTGTTTAGAAGCCCTGTATGGCTTTCATTGTTTTGTTTTGGTTGATTTTACTCTGCTCTGTATTGTTTGATTGTAATATGTCTGAAGGTGTAGGCAACTATTCTGAAGATAGCAAACATTATGGTAACCACTGCTGTTTTACTAGTATCTTGAAAGTTCTGTATTGCTTACATTGTTCTGCTTTGTTTGTTTTGTTTTGTTTTTGTTTTTGTTTTTGTTTTTTACTGGTTTTATTTTGTTGTATTTTATTTGATTTTACTTATCCCTGATGGTTTGGGCAGGTATATTGCAGATAACAAGAAGCATTATGGTAGCCATTATTGATTGCTTTTTACCCTGTTTAGAAGTCATGTACCATGTTCATGGTTTTGTTGTGATTGACTCTACTCTCTTTTATTTTGTTTGTTTGTATTCTCTTCAAAAAAAAAAGTGAGAAATTTGGAAATGGACACATAGGGAGAATCCATATGAAGACATCTGTAAAGATTGCAATGACACTTCTATGGTACAAAGGAAAGAAAGAAAGAAAGAA
This sequence comes from Cuniculus paca, assembly GCA_004365215.1. Taxonomy (NCBI): domain Eukaryota; kingdom Metazoa; phylum Chordata; class Mammalia; order Rodentia; family Cuniculidae; genus Cuniculus; species Cuniculus paca. The sequence goes on along the minus strand of RJWT010026720.1, from coordinate 13,213 downwards.
AGAAGAAAGAAAGAAAGAAAGAAAGAAAGAAAGAAAGAAAGAAAGAAAGAAAGAAAGAAAGAAGGAAGGAAGGAAGGAAGGAAGGAAGGAAGGAAGGAAGGAAGGAAGGAAGGGAGAAAATCATGGCCAGCAAATCACCAAAAACTGATGAGAGCCATAGAAGAAATTCTTCCCTGTAGGCTCAGAAGGAACCAACCCTGCTAAACACCTCAGTGTTTAACTTGTGGTTTGCCAAACTGTGGGACAAACATTTCTGCTGCTCAAGCATCTTGTTAGAGTACTTGCACAGCATCTCTAGAAAATCAGTACCCTGGATTTCTCAGTATTTTGTGTGGACCTTTCCCCATGATGTTCTTTTTACCGAATAAGGCAACTTTGCTTCTTTTTTCCTAGTTGAACTACCCTTATGTCAATTTTCTCAAGAAAGAGACTGCTAAACTTCCCAGATGGAGCAAGACTTTCTCCTCCCCAACCTACCTGAATTCTACCAGACTTTGCACTCCAAAGCTCGATACCCTCCTGACTCACTTCTGAGTCTGCTTACTGCTCATCTTTTGCATTTGGCTCTAAGCACAGGCAGGGGCTTTGTCTCATTCATAGCTGTACTCTCTGTGTCTAGATCAGTGGTTTTCAAATAATTTGTGCTCATGAAATATTTGCTAACTGGCTTCTTCGATTTTACTTGGACTCTTCTGTCCAAATATTATTTCAAAAATACCACATCCTTAGTAATAATTTCCACCAAATACTTTCTACTCTCATGTATATATTCATGTGCCTTAAGGCAGCCTCATATTTCTATAATTTGTTGTTGTCATACCTAACATTTTATTCCATTTCACCCCACATCTGTATAAGCAATAACAATTGTAAATGTACTAGTCTCTTGGAATGTTTTTGATTTGGGTTCTATATTACTGAAAAGAATTTCAATTATTTGGCAAGCTGACATCATTTTAAGATTCTATCAGCGCAGCAAGGCAGATGAGGGAAACCATGTGAGAGAGAACACTAACAGGAATCAGCAAACACTCATTCAACCTGAGTCTCCTGATGGGAAGAGTGTTGGTGATGTACTGAAATGAGAGGTTTGGTGAGAACTGCCTAAAATCCATGGACTAGTAATAGTCTCAAAATGTCTATACCTATCTATATCTGTAAAAAGAAAAATGAACACATGTTTCTATTTAGGTAATTTCTACATGTCAGAACAATTCTTAGCCTGATTTTGGCTCCCAAAGAATTTCACCAATCCTCAGAGTCTGTTTAAACAGACAGATTCAGAAATCTACCTCCAATAATGAAGCTCTTAGTGATCGTGTTCACTGAGTAGAAACATTTTTATTTATCCTTGGGAGTAATTTCTGATTAAAGGAGACTTTGATGGGTAGCCTTAAAGAGACAATAGTTATGGATAACATATTCTGTGCTATCCTATCTTCAGACAAATTCTGCAGGTGACAGGACTAAAGAGTAGCTGGTTTCAAACCTATCATATAATGATAAAGTACAGCAAGGTCTACTCCTGGACCCAGGAGAACCAGGGGTACTAGAATTGCCCTAGTTATCTATTCAGTAAATATTTATTGAGTGCTTTTTCTTGTTCTCTGTCAACTATATTGGTGGGTGCTGCTAATATAAAATGGAATCAAAAATAATAGAAATAGTAATGACTAATTCTTATTGCCTGCTCATTTCATGCCAGGCACTCTGCTGTGGCTGGGTCCCTCCCAAAGACATGCAGTCAGGGCTTTCTCAGAACAAACTAAGAAATGTGGCACAGCTAGTTCCTGTGTATGCATGTGTAGTTCTAGCATGGCTCTGTAACATACATTGTGCCCAATCAGGATGTAGTTTGTTAGTGTGTTACCATATAAGGGAGACAAAGACAGGAGAATTATATAAAAACCAAAATGGCCATGTGGGGGGCTCAGGCTTTGGATGTAAATTTGCTGAGTCAGTGTAGGCAGCAATAAACACTACCTCCTGGAAAGAGCTTTGGTGTCCTATCTCTCCATGCGAGAATCCTGCTATGTTTCTTGGGGGACTGTCTGTGATGCAGAGATGATGTTTTACCTTCATATAGCTTATGGCAATGTAAGACTTCCTTGGGAGTCTGAGCTAGGCCAGGGATTACTGAGCCCAGCAATGCTGAGAGGTGTCTGAAACATCTCCCTTTACTATAACAAACAGGGAGAGATCCAAGGAGAAGAACTAGTGTTAGTGTACTAACCCATTACCACCTCTGAGCACCTTAACTGGAAGAATTACACCCCTTCATAAATAGAGGAAAACAAAGGCAATGATTGACTTGATGCCCTCCATTGTTCAGATGCATCGTCCACATTGCTAACAGCTTCTCTGACCCTGTTCAACACTAAGCAGCACTGGCGGGTTACTCAGGCTTCCCTACAGTGCCCTGGCTGGAATGCTGAACTCCCAGGCTTATGCCCATGGTCGTTTCCCAGGAGAAGATCTCCAGTGGGACCTGAATGCAAAAGGGGGACTCATCCTGACTGAACAGTACCGAGAGGCCCTTCCTAAATGGTTTAAGGCCAGAGGGAGAAGGGCCATGAACATGAGCAAGACCTCAAAAGTACTCCAGGGCCAGAAGAAACCCCAAGCCAGTTCTGTGAGGGGCTATGTGAAGTGTTGCATCTGCATACCCATTTTTACCTAGAAGCAGCTGAGAACCAACAGGTGGTCAATGTGACATTCATTAGCCAAGCTCAGAGAGATACCTGGTGCAAGCTAGAGAAGCTGGAGGGTTTCGCTGGAATGAATGCCAGCCAACTGTTGAGGATCACCACAAAGGTGTTTGCCAACTGAGACCAAGAGGCCTGATGGGAAGGTTGCAAGATGAAGAAAAAGGCAGACTTGCTGGCAGCCACCCTGGTGAAACACCCCCATGAGGACACATCCAGGGGCAAGGGGCAAAGGGCAAAGCCAATGGAGAGCACTGGGAGGCCAACGGAATGGGTCACCCCACCCAAAGACAAAGCTAGGTTGGAATCAATGTGCCTACTGGAAGAATGAATGCTGCTACCAGATGGAAAGTCTTTCCCTTCCCCTGAACAAGAGGACCTAAGTTGAATAGTCCAGGGCTAATACCAGCCAGCTCAGACCCTGTGGGCACCAGAGGGTGATTCTGTAGGACTGGCCACCATAGGAGAATATGAGGAGAATAAGGACAGACCAGGTTCTATTTTGTTAGCTCCCCAAGACACCAATACATGTAGGGGACTGCCCCATTGACTTCATGGTGGACACTGGTACAGAGCATTCTGTGGTGTCCCAACCCATGTGACCCCTCTTGCAAAGACAGGTCACAATCATGGGGGCCATGGTCAACTGAACTCACTACCCTTTCCTGCTGCCTCATTGTGCTAACCCATGCCCTCCAACTGGCAGTGGGGATACATGTTAATATATACAGATTCTAAGTATGCCTTCATTGTCCTCCACATACATGGGGCTTTATTTAAAGAGAATTATCTAATAAACTCAGGAGGAAAAGGCATAAAATATGGCAGAGAAATTCTTCAACTCTTGGATACTATATAGGCCCCCCAAAAAGTGGCAGTCATGTGCTGCTGGGGACATCAAAAAGGAGACACCATGGCACTCAGGAAAACTAGAAAGTAGACTGGGAAGAAAAACTTGTGGGAATAACAAAACCAATAGCTGGCACTACCACCCTGTTCCCTAGACCACTGGCAGAATGGGATCCTAACTACTCATGAGAGTACTTGGCTTGAGACCAAGCATGGAAGGTACCTCCCAGGTGGATGGTGAAAATTTGAAGACAGCTGGGTAGCAATCCCCAAGACTCTGGCTCCAACTTTTGTCAAAAAGTTTCATCAGGCCACCCATATGGGCTGAACAGCCCTCAAGACCACCGTAGGTCAACATTTCTGTGTCCCACAACTCTCCAGCATTGCCTGGGTAGTGTGTGAACAATGCGGAACATGTGACCTCAATAATCCACTCCCAGGGTACACAGTGCCAGGGGAGCCCCACTTGAAAATGTGGCTGTGGACCTCACTGGGCTTCACTGGGTCCGTGGCTACAATTTGTTAGGCTTCATGCAGACCTTCTCCACTCACACAGAAAAGTCATCTGAGGTGGCCTGATTTCTTTTGAGAGAAATCAGTCCCCATTTTGAAATCCCTGTTACCATGGTGTCAAACAATGGGCTGAAATTCATCACAGAGGTGATGCCACTGGTGGCCAAACGACTATCAATTACTTGGCAACTGCATGAGGCTTACTCTTCCCAAATATCAGGAAAAATGGGACAAACAAATCAGACTCTAAAGATACAGCTGAGCACACTGCGTCAGGAGGCTCACCTCTCAGGGACCAACTCTTGCCAATAGCCCTGCTGAGGATTAGGTCTAGTCCCACTAAACATACAGGGTGTCCTCCTCATAAAATTGTCTATGGGCGGCCCCCTCCCCTTACTGAGGGCATAAGGAGAGACTTAAAGGAACTTGAGAATCTCACCCTGAGGTAACAGATTCAGGCGTTAGGTTTGACCTTAACCACTCTACCCCAGCAGCTTAAGAAATGACTGCCTATGTGTCTGATCAGAGATGCTCATTCTTTTAAACCAGGGGATGCTATGTGGGTAAAGGAGTAGAACAAACCCCCCCCAGAGGAACCCATTCACTGTTATCCTAACCAGCCCCACTGTAGTAAAGGTACCTGAGAGAGTCCCCCGTATTCACCACAGAGGAGTGAAGCCTCCATCTCAGAACTGGGATTGTGACCCTGACCCATTAGCGCTGGGTAAGGTGATGATCCAGAAGATGCTGACCTTGGCCTCCAGACATCATCAGGAGACAGCGACCCTGCTCTAGCCACTCCAGAGGCTGACTGGTCTACACAAGGCAGAAGCCTGAAGATGCCACCAACTGGCAATGCGAATGGATTGCATCCTTTCTGCATCTAGCCTATCTGTTATGCACTGCCATCCCTTGTTCTTAACTGTGCTCAGGTCTTTAGCTCTTGTTTTTGCCATAACTCTTGCTGAGACAGCCCCAGCCAGCTGGAAATGTGGTGAGAGGCACCTCATCTTTCTCTTGTGGGTAGGATACTTTGCTGGTATTGGCTATTTTTAGTAAGGCCCCATGGTAGACCTGAGCTCCTCATCATGTGATCCATGCATTATAGCCAGGTCAGGCCAGTGAGTCACTTGGACCTTACTATACTATACCCACTTCTCATGCCAGGGAAAAGTTCTGGAGACCTGCAGATGCAAAAAGACCAGTCATTCTATCTGCCAACAGCAGGGTCAATGCACTTGCTCTGATCTGTCGTACTTCCCAACTGAAGAATGGTTGTAGGCTCCACATTCCCAGGGGGAGGAGCAATTAATCACCTAAACCCATGTTACTAATCTCCACCTGCCACTATCAGTGCTTTTTGACATGTGTGCAGCTATTCATAGAAACCTTTTGTTGGTCCAAAATTGTGGAGGCCTACCATGGAATAAGAATACAGGCTCAATGACAAGTCTGTGTGTGAACAGGCTTTGCCCTGGTCTGCATGCTATGGTGACCCCTGGACTTATTACTCCTATTGGAGCTTGTCTTGTGGGACACTTGGAAGGGTAAAGGTAAGGTGGCACTCCTCCAAAAAGGGGCTGCCACTTCATGGTGTAAATTGGGAGCCTATAACCCCATTAATTTTACTGTCTTTAATCTAGGAGACCCAAAATAGAAAAATGACCTCAGGATTGTGAGAGATTGACCCAGGAACCATGTTATACTTCAGGAGGGTTACTGTCTTACTCCAAGCCTCACCTCATGTGGTCTTCCATTCTTTTTATGAGGAAATAGAAAGTAGACCCACTTCCATTTGAGTCACAAGAAACTTATTTCTAGCCCTGACAGAGACGATAGCCCAGACCCTAAAGGTCTCTCCTGGTTATGTACGTGAGGGAACCAACATGGGAGATCAATGGCCATGGGAGGCTAGAGAACTGGATCATCACAAACTCTACAATGAAACAGGGTACTGCAGTTCTACCACAGGAGTTCGACTCCTCAGAACCTCTTTACTGGGAAAAACTGCCTTACCCAGTGGAAAAGAAGGTTTACCATCTCTGTTGGAAGCCTAACATGACTGGGTCAAAGATTTTATAACTCAACTGCCTGGAAAACCCAATGATGGGGGTCTCCAGGTCACCTCAAGCCATGTCTTCAACCTTTGTCCAACTTTTCTTATCTCTAGGGGTCTGGGATAATGACACACACATCAAATGGCCAGATATGTATTGTGTATATATATTGTATATGCACAAGAACAGCCTATACTATACTCCCCCCAACTGGTCGGGGTCTTGTGTGTCAGGGACAATCCATCTATCTTTCTTCCTACTCCTTCTTCCTAGGAGAGAACATCTGGGAGTTCCAGTGCATAGGGACAGAGAGACCCAAAGAGAACACCATGCTCTATGAATTGACAATTGGAAAGATGATGAATGGTTTCCAGAGCATTCCGATATTATGGTCTTGTGAATTGGGCAAAGGATAAGTCCTGGGGCTACCACACTCCCATTTACATGCTGAACTGCATAATCAGACTACAAGCAGTTGTGGAAATTATAACTAACGAAACTGCCAAAACCCTTAACTTGTTGGCCAAACAGCAAACCACAATGCTCAATGCTATCTATCAAAACTGCTTGGCCTTAGATTACTTGCTTGCTTCAGGGGGAGGAGTTTGTGGAAAGTTTAACCTTAGCAACTGCTACCTACATATAGATGATGAGGGAGATGTCATAGCGGAGATCATGGACCAAATGAGAAAGATGCTTGCGTCTCAACTGGAAAGCTGGAACCCTGGAGAGTTGTTTAGAGAACAGTTTTCAACCTTCGGGGGATTCAAAACTCTCATAGGCATTGTGCTCTTAATTTTGGGAACTTGTTTAATTCTACTCTGCCTACCTCCCCTAGTTATACTGTCTCCAGACTCATTGAGGCATTGGTCAAAAGAAAAACGGCCACGCATGATGATGCCGTGGAAATACAGACCTTTAAACCAAGATGATGCTCTTTGACCAAAATAAAGAATCTGAGCATCAAAGGGGGAAATGTGACTGAGCCCCTCCCAAAGAAACGTGGTGGGGGTCTTCTCAGAACAAAGGAAGACAACATGGCATAATTACTTCCTATGTATGTATGCATACTTATAGCGCAGCTCTGTAACATGGCTTCTACCCAGTCAGGATGTACTTTGTTAGTGTGTTACCATATAAGGGAGACAAACACACAAGAATTGTATAAAAGGTGAAACTCTGCCCTGCTCAGAGTTGGATGTGCATACTCTGAGTCAGTGCAGTCACAAATAAACAGTACTTCATGGAAAGAGCCTCGGTGTACCATCTGTCTATGCAAAAATCCTGCTACATTGCTAAATGCTTTAAATACATCACCTCTTGTAATCCTCATCGTAGTTGTGTGATGTCAGTACTGTTAATGTCCTTGTTTTGTGAGGAACTCAGATCTCAGAAATGTACATAATGTGTACAAGGTCAAAGAATTAGGATTTAAATATAGTTATGTCTGACTCCAGTGCTTAAATTCTTAGCCAGAGTATTCTACCGTACCCACAATATAGCATGGCTCAATTACAAAAATTCTTTCCCCACATCTATAAAATGCAGATTGAGCCTTTGATCTGAGAAAGATAATATAAAAGTGAGTTTGAGAAAGAGGATTTAATTCCACAGTAACACAAAAGTGCATTAAGTAATCTTTTTTTAGAATAAGTTTATGGACCATTTCACATAAGCTCCCCAAGTTCAAAAGTCAGGATTTAGTGATTTGGGCTTAGATTCAAGTGAGCTAAAGAAAACAGAAATGAGACAGGCCTTTCAAAACCTCTAGCCCAATAGTAGTGTGTGTGTGTGTGTGTGTGTGTGTGTGTGTGCGCGCTTGTGTACACAAAACAGAAATCATATATAAAATAAGTCTAAAGTCTTTAGTCAAAAAACAAGCCCAATCTGTGTTTTAGTCACTAAAGCAAAGAATTTAGTTTGTATGTGTTTCAGTAGGAGAGACTCTAGAGCTTTTATGGGCTTCTCTAAAAAGATTTTGACCCAAAAATTTGAGCCAAAACAGAAAAGAAAAGCATATTTTCGAGAGCCCAAAGGCAAGAAAGTACACAAATATAGCTATTATCTGAACTCAGAATTTTGAGAATAATTTTAGGGTTACCCCAAAGCAAGAGAATATTATCTCTGCTCTATTTCTGAGTCTGTGCATTCCCAGACATACTACATTTTGGTATTTTGTCTGCCTTGTATCTTCCCATCTCTGATCTTCTCCTTAATATCACATGCCTGCACCTCCTTCTTCCTCCCTGCCTCTTGCCGTTCCTGGAAATGAGGAATGACTTGTCCTGAGTGTAACGCAAATGCTTTTAGGAAACAAGCATTCCTCCACACTACCCTTGCTCGGGTAGCGTCAGCATATGAAGGAGGACACACCTGCCCTGTTCTTTTGCCAAGGGAGCTGAATAGATAACCTCTGAGCTCTTGATTCAACATCAAGAAACCAATTTGTCCACAGAGGTAAGAAACGTCCTTTCTTTTCACACAGGTAACTTCCTCTAATAAGACCTTCACATATTTGTACCTTCTTGGGGTCCACTTGTTACAGAACACCAAGGGAAAGTTGTATGGATCACACAAGCAGAATCCACTCACATTGGAAAATAGCCAGGCACCAGAGTTTATGGAACTTTATGAGGTAATGATAAAGGTGAATTAGCTAAAGCTGTGGAATATAATTACTGCAACTCTATGTCCAATGCAGAGTGGCTCTGTACTTAAACGATGAATTTTGAGTAATGTCAGAAAAAGATAAAGCCCTCGAATTTGTCAGAACACATCCTCTTTTCAGAAGCATCAGTACTGGAGAAATATTAACAGGAGAGTTAGCCAAGAATTAATTGTTAATGCACAACCGAAACAAAGAATACTGTAGACTTCCCTCGACACCCTGGCCATGCTTTATCAAGACCACATAATGAAGCAACTGACCATTAGCAACAGAAATACATTATTCAGCTCTGTTCATTGTGGTTTCAAGAATGAGTAGGCCAGGAAGTAACACCTTCACAGCCTGGTGCCCGAACAAGTTACCTTTCGTTTATGTGTGGTCTCTTTCTAAAGTACATGTGAGCCTTTCCCATCTCTCCATTAGATCATGCCGCACAGAGAAGTGAAAGTCAAATTTTGCATCTGGGATGGAGGGTATCAGTAAACACACCTTTGAACTGTTCTGCCAGTGCAGTAACCACTACCCATATTCGACTACTTAAACATAAAATTAAATGGTTAGGGCTGAGAGTATAGTTCAGTAGTGGGGCACATGTTTGGCATGTGTAAGGTCCTGGGTTCAATCCCCAGCACCAAAATTTAATGAATTAATTAAATTATTTGAGTAAATTTAATTAAATTATTAGATTATTCGAATATAACTTAAAATGCAACTGCCCACATTTCTAGGGTTCAACAGCCATATACAGCTAGTGATTCCTGCTTGAAGCATCGCAAGTATACTTCCTTTCAAATAGCATTGTTCTAGAGGAATTCTCTCCAGACAGTATAATTTTCTGACCTTTTAAAGGAATTGTGCCAACTTCCCTGAGTGCAAGAAGTGTTGTGAGGTCACGGTTGGAGCAGAACTCTGCCTCACTTCTACTAAAGAGGCTTAAAGACTGTTCTCCAGGTCGCAGGGAATTTTAAGATTCACCTGAGATGAAATGAAGATCAGTACCAAAATACTTCATTTAAATCTTCAATTAATTTGGTGTTTTTTGATGAGATCAAGTTTTAGGACAATGGAGGAGCCCTACCAGGCTTCTGGTAAGTAAACAATGGGCTTAGAGAAGGGAATGTATCATATTATTTTTGAAAGGTAGGCTGGATATAGGAGACTGCATAAAGTGTAGTTTGAGAATAAACACAGTTTGGAAATCTTTAGCTGGAGAAAGAAACTGAGCTTCAAAAGGGGAATGAAATGGTAACACAAAGTACTCTTCAGAGACACTGTGGTTCTGCTCCTAACAGTCCAGATGTTCGGAGGCTATTGAACTCTAACAGAGGGCTCTCTGAACGAAATATGGAAAGGATTTATATTAGTCATGATGCTAGCAAGCAAAAAAGCTGCACTCAGATGGTTTAAGAGTTTAATGAAGGAACTCCTTTTACAGGCTTGTGTAGGCGTAAGGAGGCCAAGGTAGTGAAGAATTCAAGGACTATAAAGAGAGGGGAGTCGGCACCCCAAAGCCTGAGGGGCAAACAGGAAAGCAGTAGTCCTCGAGTCCTGGGAGTGCAGAAGCAATAGAAGCACATGAGAGCTATCACCTGTGGAGAATCACAGTCACACTGAAAGGAAAAGAAGAGGGGGAAATAACTGTTCTTTCCTTTCCTTTTTCCCTCCAATCTTCTGTTGGGACTGCCAACTGTTGAGAGCTATCCATCAAGGCAGGCAAGGGACCACACAATTCATTTTGTAAAGGTCAGCTTCCAGAGAGTCAAAGCAGGATGGAGAGTAAGAGGGTAGGGCAGAAAGCAAACAGGACAGGCTGCAGTGGAGCAAGTACGAATCCGTAAGAAATGAGCGAATGCACAGCATGATAATAAGTACGACAGAAAAAGAAATTACAGGTCAGGGTTAGAAGGTTTGCCAATTTTAAACATCATTTTCTAAAATTTCAAGGGTGGAAAGAAGCTTGTAAATATCATGCTTAACTAGTTCATTAAAGTGGTTTCAGAAAACAGTGCCAATGAAAAATAACACCAGTATCTTTTGACAAAGCAAGAACCAGTTATGTCGACATCATAAAATAATAATAAAAAGCAGGTCATTGGGGAAAAATCAACTTTATCTCCTGGGCTCATTCTCCAGGTTTTCATGTTGGCCTCCCTGGCTCTTAAATAAATACTCTCCCAGGTAGAAATACAAATGATAAATGAATGTGGGCAGACATTTAAACTATGTTTCCATGAGAAGCAAACATTAACTTCAAGAAGAATGTTCTCATCCCCGCAGTGCCTAAAACCCAGTTTTTCTCTCACTTTTTACATATTACTGTTTTTCCTACTTTGCATTATGTTCTGGGATACTGAGCCATAAAAAATTACAAAACAACAAGAGGGTTTTCTCAAACAGGTGGAAAAGTAGAGTTTTTCTTATCACAGTTGTATAACAGACCGGTGAGAAAGGGACAAATTTTACAATAGGGCAGAAAATCTTTTTAGCACAATAGCAATTAGGGAATCCCGCTTATGAAGAAGCCAGTTTTAGAAGTAGAAAGGACTGCTTGCTTTTCAGATGCTTTGCTCTCATATTTTATCCTTCTTCACCTGTGCACATGGTCTGAGACCTTTGTACTCCACCATCCAAAAAAGTAAGACTAACACAAGTAGTTGGGGGGCCGGGGGTTGGGGAGAAGAAAAGCAGCAAGGAAAAGCAGAGACTCAAGTGCCAGAAGCAATTTCTATTTCTGTCCATAAGAAAGTACAGCTACTAAAAAACTGGACAAATACAAGAAATGATCATTTCAAATACCAGATATCAGGCAGCACAACCACTGTAAGTTTTGGGAAATGGAGGCAGGGAAAGCAGGTAAGCCTTAACATCACCCAGATGGTGCAGGGAGGAAGAAACTCAAGAGGATCCAACTGCACACACTTGGAGCACAGTGAAACCAGAGTTGCTAGAATTTCCAAGGCAATATGTTTAAGAGTGCAAAGCCAGAAATCAATATAAAGGTTACCTTGAGTCTTTGGGTAAGGAGCAAGCTGCCCAATTATAAGATGAAATCCTAGGAGAACAGACTTTCTGAGAAAAAAAGCAATTACCAGAGAACTGAAAGATAACTGATCCTGGAGCTAAAATTGAGCCAGAAACAATTTGAATTCCTTCCAGCCAGAATGGACTGATTTTGCTGAACACACGAGTATACACGCCTTAAGAGTGGAAGTAAATTTAGCTCTACAATAAAGTCTTATTTATATCCATCCAAGATGAAAGAGTGCTAAAATAACCTTTGAAAGTATAAGTTAACCCATAAGGAAGTTATATATTGTCAAGTAAAATTCAAAATTTACATTAGCACAAAAATATTTACCACTCAACAATATAGAGTTCAGAAAGTTTAGCACTCATATTTTTTTAAAAAGCTTTAGATATACACAGAAACTGGGAATATATAAAATAACCAGAAAAAATAAGTTAATGGAAACATCCAGAACTGATAGAAATTTAATTAGGAGATTGTGAGCTTTAAATGGTATACATCTGCTCCACATACTCAAGAGTGCAAAGGAGAAAATGATCATAGTAGTGAATGAAATGGAAGGCATATGGCAAATCCAATGGATCTACAAATGAGAATGAAACTAAGCAAAGTGAAAGGCTGATTAGAGGCAATTAACAATAGTTTAAATTATGTAGCAGGAAATACTACTGAACTGGGAATAATAGCAATGGACCAACCCAAATGAAACACAAATGCATGTAAAAACACTGGAAAATGGAAAGATTAATATCTGTATGGCTGGAGTCTGAGGAATAGGCAGAAAAATCACTTGAAAAATTTGATCAGCTATTTTCCAAATTTGATATGATCTATCAAAACACATATGCAAAAAGCTCAGTGACACCCAAGAAATGTGCATAAAGAGAATCACACAGAGGCATGTTATGATCGAATTGCTGAAAACAAGAGTTTAAAAAGAAAAAATTTAAAGTAAGCAGAATAAAAGGCAAATACATACACAGAAACAAAGATAAAACTTACAAAATTTTTTTGTCAAAAGCTATGCAAACCAGAGTACAATGAAGAGAAAAGAAAATTATTTACCTATACTCAATAGCCAATGAAAAGATCCTTTTAGGAAAAATACAATCTTCATCAAAAAAGCAAAGGCTAAGAGAATTCAATGAATAAGTACTTCTTGGAAGCAAAATAGAACTCTGAAAGTTTTAATGTAAAATAAGACAGGAAAAATAAAAACAAAGACAACAAATAGTTTAAATATTTTAATTAAAAGATAGAGATTATGAACAGTTTTGGAGGTGTTAGTCTGTGACTGCAGTGACATTGCTGTTAGGCCTCTGGGGGAGGCATAGGAGAGCAGTGCATCAGGGTAGGGTGCACGTTGGACCAATGGGATTTACCTCAGCCAGGA